>JAZHYW010000675.1:0-187061 GCA_037355805.1 Ixodes ricinus | reverse complement strand
TCTTTGCTAACATTGACCGATCTTCCAAAATCTTATCTATTTCTGTGCAGTAATGTTTGTTGACCAACAACCCTACCACTAAAACTCAAAAGTAATTTGTAATTTGAGTAGAAGTTACTCGGAAAAGTAGTTAAAGTAAACTACTAATTACCGAAATAAAAATGTAATTGAAAGTTACTAAACTACTCAGAAAAGTAGTTAAACTACAGTAACTTGAGTGGAGTAGTTGAACTACGTACAAGTCTGCTCTGGAGGCACCTGCCCATGCGCTGTCGGGTATCGAGGGAAGGTGGAGCGGTGGGCAGTGCGGCAAAGTCGACCAAACACGCAGAGGAGAAAGGGAAGTCAATTGGGTGAAAAAGGAATTTGGTCTGAAACTCTGTCAAACAGGGGACGAAGAAGAAAAAACCCAGGAACCATAAAGAGAAATGTAAAATGCAAGTAGCCCGCGGCCCCGCATATATAATATAATATAATATAATATAATATAATATAATATAATATAATCACACCCGGCCGGACATTGGGAGGCCCAGGAGTTCAAATCCTGGCTCCGCCGTTTATTTTGGCTTTCAGCGATATAAATGCACCATTTCTCTAGCGTCGCAGAATCGGCCAGCGAGAGACGTGCGCTTCGATAACCATGAAGCAATTGCTTTGAAATAGCAAACATGACGTAGGTGTAACAGTGGCACAACAACAAAGACTAGGGAAACTAACGAACAACACATGAAATATTTTTGCAGCTTTCTGTGTTGTTACTGTGTTGTTCGCTCCTCCCTTGGTCTTCCTTGTTTTGGGATATTGCATTTACATTATGTTTGACTTTGACCAACTAGTTCAGCTCTCAGTTTTATTACCTTTGTTCCACTTAGCAGTATTTTACTAGTGGAGGTCTATAGTTCTGTTCCTTCCTTCAGAGTGGGGGAAGACTCGTCTGCATGTATTATGTTGAAATAAGCTAAAGCGACGAGAAGGTGCGAATGGTTCTTCCAGGCACCCAGTGGGGAATTTCTTATGGTTGTTTACAAACACTGCCGAACAACAAAGCAGGGGTGTTTATTTTCATTTATTACATACAATTGCGATGGATCCCTGCAGTACCGGAAGAAACATGTATGCTCGGGCATCAAACTTTATATTGTAAGTAGATGTAGTGAACAAGCGATAGAGCTAGAAACGCGTGCAACTTTTGACCAATTAGAGATATCAAGAGATTTCTAAGTTCCTTAATTTCATGTTGTTGGATATCTGGGACTACTTTAAACAGTTTATTATAAACGGCGGCTGTCTAGCATTTCAGAATACACAGAAAGAATAAAACACATGAAGGACGAACACAGACACACACAGTTCTTTCAATGAGCAACGAACATTTATGAGATGCCCGGAAGCATCTCATAAATTTTAGACAAAGAGGAGGTGTCTGTATAGGCTCATGCCTCGCCCCGGTGCTCAGTGAAATCTTTCTCATGTACATAGACCGAGCCGTGAGGACCCAACTTGACGTTATAGCTCTAGAAATCCAAGTGTTCCGATATGTAGATGACTATCTAGTTGTTCATCCGTCCTCTATCTCTTCTCCGGCCATTTGTGAAGCCTTCAATTCTTGCTCGTCGGGTCTCAACTTCACGAGTGAAGAACCAACAGATGAAGGTCTACAGTATCTGGATTTAAAACTTCATCTTCATCCTCAAGGTCTATGCTGGAGCTTCCAGCAACGCTCCAAAAAACCTGTCCTTCCATTTTGTAGTAACCATTCCAAGTCGGTAAAGCTTGGAATCATTCGAACCTTGTTTGCCTCTTCTCGCTCGAAATCCTGTTCACACCTCTCATCAGAAAGCGTCCTGCGACAGCATGAACGCCTGCTCCAAGCAGGTTATCCAGCCGACCTCCTCCATACAACCCTTCAGCGTCTCATCACAGGCCCCATCCGTCCTCCATTGAAACAAAATAGAAATTCACGTCCGGTTTGCGTACCATACGTGCACAACACCGCCCACCGCCTGAAGACGCTTGCTGCTCGATTTGACACGAAGGTGGTCTTCACATGTAGAATGAGGTTGAAACAAATGTGCCAGAGGGTGAACAACGAGAGTCGACCACCCGAATGCTCCATCAAGCACCACAACAAGTATGTTAAATGTAAAGAGAAGCCAGTCTATTCAATTCCACTGAGCTGCGGAGGCCAATACATCGGCCAAACTGGAAGATGCCTAAATGTTCGCCTAAGGGAGCACCATTTAGAAGTCACCAAGGCATCATCGGACTCTTTCCACCCCATAGTCGTGCATGCCCGTACCTGCCATGATTGCACCCCAAACTTCGAAAACACCACAGTGCTTGAAACACACAGAGAAAAGTGTGGGCGAGAAATAATTGAGGCGTTTAAGATCAAATACGCCGCGAACAATGTTTCTGAGCCCTCTCTGGTGTTATCATCAAAAGAGCTAGAGTTCCTCGCGCCAGAGTTATCGTGAAGGTAGTTTTGATCATTTATTAATTTGCCTTCTTTTCTTTTCTTTCTTTCTTCCTACTTTTCCCCGTTTTCGGGGGTTAATTTCTTCTTCCTTTCGACTTTATTCAGGGGTTAATTTCCTTTATTTTTTTCTTTTTCTTCTTCCTTTTCCCCTTTGTTCAGGGGTTAATTTCCAGAAATGTCTTATCGTTTTAATTTGGTATTTTAAAATTTTGAGCAATTTCGTTTTATTTTAAATCTGAGCATTTTCATTTTCTTTATTTTCGTTTAATTTTTCGTTCTCTTTCTTTCAAATCTTTGAAGTTCACGGTCGTAGCGTCATGGGCATCTCATAAATGTTCGTTGCTCATTGAAAGAACTGTGTGTGTCTGTGTTCGTCCTTCATGTGTTTTATTCTTTCTGTGTATTCTGTAGTTTTCAACGCGCTCTGCTACGTGTACTAGCATTTCAATTAAACAAATTATTAGAAAAACCGAAATAAACCGGTTTTTAGGAACGTGTAACCGGTAACCGAAACCGTAAAAATTAAAACCGTAAAAAACCGAAACGAAACCGTTATCAACAGGAAGCGGTAACCGTAACCGTAACCGAAACGTTATATTTTTCGGTTTGAGTCCCTGTTTAGAAGTGAGCCCACTTGGCCTTAACGAAATACTGCAATGCGTACGATGTAAGTGAATAAGCTCAAGGAACAACAAACGCTCCCTAATTCACCCCACAGCTTCCATCATTTCACAGTCCCGTATTTTTGGATTTTTGGTTAACCTTAAAACTATTTCGATATTCCATAAAAAGGTATAGGGTCCTTACAAGTGCAAACAATGCTAAAAAATTACGCACCGTGAAATTCATTTTCTCGTATGCTTATTTAGCTTACCTTTGTCTATCCTAAGGACGTTACATGCCGGCTGGTTGTATACCACATAGAAGTCAATATCAGTCCGCACTCGTCCTCCGAACAATGCAAGTTGAGGCTCCCAGAGCTCAAGAATAGTCTTCATCTTCATAGTCTTCACCATTCGCTGCGTGAAAAAAATACTTGGCGCTGTATAATCTGTGACGGCATTTTATGCGCAGGACGGTTAAGCGTCAAAGGTTAACTCTACCTTCCTGAAAAGGGTATGCTTGAGGGATCGCAATCGTCGTCATTATACCTGATGTAATTGTTGCTTCCCTGAGGAATTGTATGTTCTTTTGGGCATTCTAGTTAGAAGGTAAAAAAACAAGTGTGATCTACTAGGTTGTTCAAAGTGTTAGGCAATACCTAACTAAAAACTACTTGCGAAATATACAGAATATTTTAAGGCTTCTATGCCTGTTTAAAAAGCTGTGATTATGGGGATAATTGTCGCGATATGTCAGTTAACATTGACATTTTATTGGCATTGTAAATGTTGACAATACAAACGTGGTATCATCAGGAACTTGCTGAGCCGCATGAAAACCACTAAATAAGTAAATTTTAGAAATATTTGGGGCGAGTGCGAGGCACGGTGGTACGCTAAAGTTACAACTCGTGCAACGGGCGCAAGCCTAGTGGTGCCAAAACGTGCTCGCGCTATTTTTCCATCTCCAAACATGGACGTTTTCCTCACCGCCTTCATTGCTCCCGTTGCACAAGCAGTAACGTTCGCGCGTCTCCGCGCTTCGCATATGCCCCCAGTGTTTCTAAAATGTATTTATTTAGTGGTTTGTGATGACACTCAGCAATTTTCGAGCGAACCATGTGTTTATTTTTGACTAATTATAAAACAATTAGCAAATCTTAGGGGATTGTTTTCACGTATTTTGACAAGTAACCCCCTACGTTATGAACACCTATAGCTGTGTAACACACCTGCGCAGACAGCATTAGCTTAGCTTTCACAAAATTTTTAAAACAAATCTGTCAAGCCGAAAAATAATATACATGTCTATTCGTCTATAAACGAATAGACATTATAATGTGCGAATTAGACGTTCCCTCTAAACCGTGTAAAAAATATGCCACGGAATTACGAGGAACATAGTAATATATCATCTCATATTGTGGCCATCAATTCGCGATGTCAAATTTGTTTTACAAGCCTTAGTCGGTAGTCACCTCCTTTCCACTTTTTCTCTCTCTCGGCATTTCGGGCGCGTGGAGGAGAGAAACTCCCCGCCTCCTCGTAGTGGATCGGCTTGGCTGCTTGGCTGGCTTGTCTGCGCCCCGTACGAGAGCCAATGCTACTTCCTGTGTCTGTTGGTCGCACGTCGTACCGCGTCGTACAGCCGATTCACACAACGGACCGAATCGCGATTTTTGTCCGCAGACCGTGTACCAAGTGACCGGCACGTCACCGATTCCTGCAATCCGCGCCTCGTCCTTGGACGCGCCTTTTTCACTCGCGGATATTTGGCGGGAGATTGACTTGAAAAGCGTTTAGTCTGGCAACGGTACATTGTTTTCGTTTCTGGGCGATGAAAACAAAAGTGGCGCATCGTTGTGTTTTGTGCGTTCGCTGGTTCATTTTGTCGGGCGTTTCTTCGTTCCACGTGTGAAAGGAACTGCAGAAACTTTGTCTGGCTGACGCGACGCAGGTTCCTGTACTCCTCCGGGTCCGCGTCAAGAAGCTTCCGTCAAAACTCGTCTAGCACGCCGCGATGATTCTTGCACGTCCAATCAGGATTTCACCGAGCAAGACCTCTCTTGTGGCTGTGGAGAACTTGAGTGTTGTGCACGAGCGCGGAGTGCGTGAAGACATCTCCAAACGCTCCTTCGCGAGCCCAGAACTTCGTCGCTTCTACGCGGAACCCTTCTCGAGCAGGACCATGCCTGTGTCACTCTCATGCTTTGGGTTAGTAAAGCTAGTGGCGCGAAGCCTATCACGGTGTTTTGTCTCGATCTGTACGTGACAGCGGCGTACGATTCTTTATCGCGGTAGCAAACGTCGATTTCTCTCTTGGACAACGGTGCCACGGTGCGATGTTGGAGTTTCGCGGCAATCTAGGCTTGTGTGTCTCTGAATACTTAAACCACAATCCTTTTTAAGGATATGTTACGTAGATGGTCTCGTTTTTATTTTATTTTCCACCACAACATAATAAAAACTATCGTTCCCTGAGTTATTCGTATATGTTTGGAACGTATGTTATTGTCTCTGTCGTCTGAGATTTATTCAAGATAATGCATTACTTCTAAAACTAATGACTTTAAATCACCAATTGTGCGTTACATACCGTTAAAGCTTCCACGAATAACATTTTCAATGGTGTAGTCGTTTTGAACAAAAAATCTCATCCACATCGTTGCATTCCAGCTGAAAGTAAAATAATCTGTCACAAGATTGATCTCCGTATATTTATTTGGCTCCAACACGCACGCAGCGGCTGTAACCCAACGCTTAGTATTGCCCGGGACTAAAGTCTGCTAACTCGGTCATTGTTTTACAATTACGGTTTAATCTCCGAATGTTCAAGAGGTCCTTCTCTTCTCAGACTAAATGGTCTCCGTCCTCTTTTTCCTTTGCCATTCTTCCACGCTTTCTTTTGATTAAATGCACTATAATACAAAATAAATTCAAGAGTTAATATACATTTTGCTAGGCTTCTATTCAATGTTCTTTTTAAATTATTTATTTGGCGTTTCTTTGTGTGATAAGTATTAGATATAATTATCAAATGAATGGGAACCAGCTGTAAGAATATATTTGGTATTTGTATTTCGAATAATTCGCTGTGGTATTTAGTGTTTTAAAATAAAATATGCATACAAAAATAAGACGTTTATGATTAAGTATTCTCAGACTTTGTTCTTTTTGAGCCATTCAGCCTTAATCAACAAATATACCAGTTACTTGCTAGACGTCTTTATCTGTTCTGTTATGACCATCCAATCAATATCAATACATGTAGTGCATAGATAGCAGCTCAAATGTTTTCGAGAGTAAATATGGTGTGATATCGAAATTCGGATAACATACTCAGAGGTAAAAAGACGCACAGAATTACATTTGGTGTTCAAAATCATGGCACCGAAATTTGAACCTTGTCTATATATTTTATTTCTCGGATGACAAAATTGTCTTTTCATTATTTCTGGTTCAATTTAACATTTCAAGGGCATGTGGTAGGTTCAGCAGAGTCACCATTACGTCAAAGTGTTTCAGTGATCTCTTTATCACCTTCTAGCTCTCATTATTACGCGTTTATTTTATCAGTCAGACACTAGACACAGTTTCAGAAAACAATAATTGACGAACCTAAAACGATTTCCGAAGGTGCCAAACGGCTCAGCCTAGACCAAATAGAACTTCATTGAAACCATCCTCAAATTCCAAACAAATTGTAAATAAGTCATGTTTTATTTTTTGAAGTACTTACAACGTTTTCGAAGTATCATTGTAATAATTTATTGTGCAAGTAGCGGTTTTGTTTTCTGGGTCTGTTATTTTAGCTCTTAAGGAAACACATTTTATATAGTGGTCGTGAAGTTGTTTTGTGCGGAACATCAGGTGATACGTTTCATCGCAGGACATTCCTAAGCTCTGAAAAATATTTAAAAAATAAAGTGTTTTTAACATTATAAAATATTTCGAATGATGAAGCAAAATGCCTTTTGTCAACACACAGTGTTCCGCTTAAGCTCACTTTGTAATATTAATTGTGATATCTTCATTAAATTTTAGAGCTACACATCGACCGCGCTGAGCGCCGTGATGAAGGCATTTGAGCTCACCAAACTGCGGTGTAAATATTGTTTTCGAATAAATATTTATAATTACGCCTGCTTTGAATTAAAGCGCACATTACTACGCGGCGAATGTTTTCAGTTATTGGTATGTATAACAATGAGTACGATATAATATTTTAGTGAAAACACATTCGTTTCCACAGTGCGGTATAAATATATATATATATATATAAATAGTTTAGTTTTTACTAAACGAGAAGCCAAAACTTATACATTGAATGATTACGGTTTCAACCCATAATGTTAAATCTATATCGGATGCAATCTGGGCAAAGATAAATAGTGCGCGGTCGGCCTACTTAACCTGAATGAAAAAAAAATCACTCGCGTGTAATTTTTTTAGGCTAAAAATATTATAACGTTATATGCTACAAACACTTAATACAATTGTATATTTAAACACCTGAAACGCCCCGTTCATACGTATAGAAGCTAAGGAAAATTGGGTCCTTAAGGTGAATTCTTTGCCTCGTTCCTACACCTGCGCTGGTCACATGATTCTACAGGTACACCACAGTTTGAAAATTGTCAGCCCAAGATGCCTTCCCCAAGAAATTTCGCCTAAATTATTTTTAAATAATTGCACTCACATTAAACTCTTGGTCAGTGTGAGTGAAACAGCAAAAAATATTCAGGCGAGGTGGGAAACTTTTAACATTATCAAAACCCGAGTCCAAGGAACCAAACATGACGACGCACAGAGGACTAAGTTATTGGCGATGAGCAAGAACGTGAAAATTTAAGAAAATTGAAACTACAAAATGAAACTCTCTAATACCGTTGAACGCCATCGCGAGTTCCTGGACACGTTCTAAATAAAACATAACTGAAAGGCTTTTGTCGCCCTCCACCCTCCCTTTTTTTTTTTTAACGACATACCTTCCATAAATACTGAAGAGGCCCAAGCTCCGCATCGTTGAGGAACGGGTTGTTTTCCGGGTTCTTTATGGTCATTTCGGTGGTCCAACGAAACCGGCCGCAATGAGCCGTGGCAATGCATGCCAACAAAACTGCGTACCGGCGCCACATAGCAAGTGGTACGACTCTTATGCACCTTTGTTTGGAAATCCACGGAGAGACATTTTATGAAATATGATACGTCTTAACCTCGGCATTTCGAAATGCGTTTTTAATTTTTTATTTTTTTTTGTATTGGAAAGGATGGGTGTGATCAGGCTTGGTTACGTGCACTGTAAAACATAACTGTAAAAAATGGTTTGGCAGCTTTCTTGCCACAAATTATTTTTTTTCGTCTGTTGAAACCCGGAGTTTTATGAGTTTGCAGCGACTTCCAGGAGGCGCAGCATGTGTCGACGGCCACGCTCTCTGCTGTTCGTGTTTCATTTCGAACCCGAGTATAGTATACCATGCATTGCGAGCGAACAAACATTCATTCATAAAATACTTTATTTTAGCTAAAACGTCGTTTACTGATTTAATGATTATCCCTTTTGCATCAACGGGGAAAGTTCTGTATTTTTACAGTAATCTGATTTTGTTTACCCTGTTTATTCACCAAAAATGTTTGGGATGTGAGAATAACAGAGGCTCGATTTTCTTACAAATAACGGGATGTTTTGTAGAGCGTTTATTTTAGGAATAACGACGTTTTCTGTGTAATAAAATTGTTTCTACACATAATACAATTATCTTTTTAACTATTTATTTACCAAACATCGTTTGTTCTTGACGAATAACAAAGCCTTGATTTTTAACCGGTAAGCTTGTCTGTATTTTAATTTAACAGAACTGTTCCTTTATTTTGAACGGATATTTCCGCATATTTCTTGCTATATTACAAACATTGGTTACAGTGTAAAGTGTAAAGAAGGCATACTGCTGAGTTTCTGTTGCACCATCTTATACTTGCGAAAAAATCGCTGCTGCCTCAGCAAAAGCGGAAACGAGGAGGTCTTTCATTTTCCGCAACCGGCGGCGGTTTTCTATGTTGCTGTCGAAGCGTCGCGTCTACGACGGGCTGGGGCGAGATTTCGTGTCGTCTGCTGCTCTCGGGCATTCTCGGCAAGCTCTCGGAATCGCTCGGAGTACGTCCGAAGCCAGTAGGCCGCGCTCGCTTCGCCACACGTGAAGAACCGCGCGAAGATGGTCTGGTTTTACGGCAAAGAAGACGATACGACGACGATTCGGTGTTTTCTACTTGGAATAAGGCAGGACATGCTGGGAAAATCAAAGAAGCAACTGTGCACCGTCGTTGGCGGCGCTTGTCCCCGCACGCCGAATGAACGTACGACACTTTGTTTCATCGGGACTCTTCCATCATGAATAGCTGAACTCGTATTGGGGTCCGTTGGTTTTCCATCGTTCCTTTGTCGTTCCAGCGCAATTTATTTGTATGTAGAGTGCTGTGATTATTGAAGAATTTGCTCCTCAAGCTGGTCGTGGTTTGGATGGTGTCGGACTACGGCGTGTCGGACGCAGTTGCTCGTCGCAAAGTGATGCTGTTCTGTTTTATACAGAACTCAAATGAACGCGACACGGATTACCTTTCGTCAAAAGTTACATACGTTTTATTATTTAATTATACTTTTCTCGAGGAGGTGACGGGGATGGCGACGTAGACAAGGGAGATCATGTTAGCTATGCGATCACGCTGAAAAGTTCCACAATCAGGACCAATCGTTTCCAGTGCTCTCTACTTGCTGTGTAGGAGGAGGTGCAGTACACACCAAAGGAGTATATAACAATGCCGTTGGCGTTGGTTATTCGTCCGTGCCGCAAAAAGACTGACCGTGCACGCGGCTTCCTTCCTCGTCCTGGCAGGTGAACGTTTATCGAGCCGTGAGCGACGCCATTGCAACACAGAAACAGGAAGGACCGAAAGAACGCACCGCGCAACGCAAATTCCGGCAAGCGCTGATTGACTCGCGTCTGGAAAAAAGCATCGCTGGGCGAGTGAGTGAGTGAGGTAATCTTTATTGGGTCCAAAACTTAGATCTCCGCGACGAAGATTGCTCTCGGGCCTTTCCAGGAAATCAGCCGGTGGCGAGTGGAAAACTCCATAAGTAAATTGCTAAGTGTAAACTAACGATCAGTGTCTGGTTTTGATTAACTCTGTTGTGAAGGCATTTCCGTGAGGACGGTTGACATGAAAATAATTGAGCAGATTGGCCAGGCAGCACACGTTTTTTAAAGGGAAACTAATGTAATTTTGTATTCGACGTAAAAAAAAATCATTTTCATTTGGCCTGCAAGATCACAAATATCAAAATTATATTTCATATCGACGCGCCAAGTATAGACATAACAGCACTTTCAAGATAGTGCTGTAGCCCCTCCTTCCCTGCACCTGTGGTGAGAGGGAGAACCGCTAATTATTTTAAAGGGATCTCAACATTTCGGCGCCTTCCGCAAGCCTTACCCCGAGCAATGGCAAAAACGCTGCACCTGTTCCCTCACAACCGGCAAGCGCTAAGCTGTTGAAACCTCCCGGTGTAACGTCACAGCCACAGTTTTTTTTTCTTTTGCGTGTGTTGATACGTTCGGGACAATTCCCTCTGATATTCAAACTCACAGGAGAAACACAAACTAGAATTCACCTTAACCTTTTTTTCTTCAAGAACCTGTTTAGCTTTCCTTTCAATCTATATTGAGAAAATCGTAAAACTGTTTACCAATAATCGGCCCACTGATTGTTTCTTGTTGCCATTATTGGGAAGTTATTTAGGTAACACTGGATACCTTGGATAGCAGCAGTTCCAATAGATAGATGCTGAGGAGTTTCGGTGTTAAAACTTGTTGGCGGAGTTTTTTGTATTAAGCATGGTGGCACCAGGAAATCTGCTAGCCATGATACATAGTGGTGTCAATAATTAACTCAGTTAAATGGCCAGTGTTTATTTTAGTATCTACGCTTGTTTCGCGCATGAATTTTGGGTGCTTTATCTGGAGCTGTTAATTTTTGCGTGCTTTGTTCTCCCATGAATAATATTTAATCCACCTTTTTCGGCAGAAGTGGTGCTCACTGACGGAGGCTTGCTTGGGTCGATGATTATAATGCACTGATCTCTATTGTAATAGGCTGGATCGCGGGTCGGGAACCCGTCGGTGGCACCAGCGGTGGCCATTGATTGACACCAGGCAATAAACAATACTTTGTGAAAGAAACACACAAAAGTAGGGATGTACGCGGTGCTCGAAGGCGAGTATTTTATGATGTGCTGCTACTATTATATCGGGTGTTTCAAAATTTGAATTGGTTTACGTCAAACGTTCAAACGATGATTTAAAAAAAAATTTGCCGGAGCATTACCGACTGGTGCCAGAGTCGCTTGCATCAGTTGCTAAAAAAATGACGCGTTAAACAAATGAACGACACGATCCGAGTTTTAGTTCGTCACGGAAGCCATCACTGCATTTCAAAAGAAAAGATTGCACAAGAAAACTCTGTACAAGCCCATAACACGATGTGAATGCCCGCAGTAAAGGTCTTCTTATATACTTATCGTTTGCTAAGATCTGATGACTTCGACACCACGAACGACTCCCTACTCACTATCGGTAACCCTTGCCTTATTGTACCGTATCACAGTTTATACCCAGAAAGCGTCGCAACCCTCGACCCTCAACCACAATATATATTTTTTAATATTTCTATTCTAACGCTTTCAGTATTTGCGCCCATAATATCAATTGTCATTCCCGAAAACACAAGTAAAGTTTCATCGTCGAGAATTACATACCAAAGTAATAAATTGCAGTTTTCCCCGTTTCTTCCATAGAGTCTCATGCATGGGGTCTATGGGAGAAGGTGTCAAGCTATGGCTTCCGGTGGTGCCGCTCAACCCCAGCAAGATAAGCTTCGATTTGCGATCCAGCCTACTGCAACAGACATCTGTGTAATCATGGAAGGAAAGTCGAGGATAGAAAAGACGCGCAGTCGAAAGGAGAAAGTCTCAGCTACTTTATTCTAACTTGGGATGCAAAATAAGCCACGATGGGTACAAAATCGATCGAGTTTGTTAGCTCTGAATGTTAACTGGATCGAGTGTCCTTATTCGAAGGAATATATTCACGCTCACTAATGCCAAAAGCACACAAAGCTTCATACAAAAAACACACAAATATTTCTGCATTCCTAAGCCGGGAATCCGGAAAAGGGTGAATAAAACAGGATGATAAATGGCGTTTCAAAAAGAGAGCAATTTTTCGCAATATTTTTAGTGAAAAGAGCGCGGTCTCCATGCTGCTTTTTTGGGGAGCGTGTTTGAAGGTCGACATTTATCCCATGTCCTCAATCACACCTCACTGGATATTGAAAAGGGCTATAAAGTTCCTAAAATTAAGGACGAAGAGGTCAAGTCTTCAGAACACGGATCGTGAAAAAGATTTCCTTCCTCTCCTCTTCCTTAGAGTGAGAAAGTTAACCTTCAAATCTCCGCACTTAGAAAAAAACGTCTCTTAGCAATGCCTTCGCCTTCTTCATGAAATGCACCTACGAGCGGAGGTCAGTCAAAGCTACAAAGCCACTTAAATTCGGCCGTTAGTCGGGTTTAGCTTATTGTTTTAGTGATGGCAGTACTATCGCAAACTGCGCTGCAATCTTTGAGTAGAGATATGCTACTTGCTGCTGAAGTCGAATTACAAGCTAGAAAAGGTTCTTGGAAACAGGTCTGTCTCATTGTCCACTCAGGAAGAAAAATATATTGAATTGATTTGTTCTATTTACTCTAGACAGTCCAACTCCGCGATTGAGTAGCGGAGCGAAAAAATAAGTAATCTCACTTCTAGAAACTGGTATGCTATATTTGATCAACGCAAAACAAATTAAATTTCTAAGGAGCCGGTTTTTTTTTTGTATGCTGACGTCCGTCGAAGTGATGAATGTTATCCAGAAGACGAAAAAAACATTTCCTAATTTAAATATTCCTTTTATAAATTATTTTAAGTCACTGGTAAAAATAGCTTACATAAAGACAGCTAGCATCCAACGTACACACAGCATTGGCCCCAGGTGCGAAAGGCAGACCTTGAACCGGGACCCAATGAGCCTCGGGAGGGTCTCCCACATTGCGGTGTTCGAGATACTACGACTTAAAGGGACTGTGCAACAATCTTTGGTAGGAATGTTTCTTACCTTACGCAAGCTTACTAGCTCTAGTGGAACCTAAGTACACTGGCACGCAAAACCACGGCCAAGAAGCTTTTAGTCGCCTCGTAATTTCAAAGATCAATGGCGGATCCTTTCTATCAATCTCGCCTTCGCAAAACATTGATTACGAAGTTGCGAAAAAATTGGCGTGCGTGTATGTTTCTACAGCCTAGAACATAGTCTGCCTCAACGGGCCACTTGTCTCCCAGCTGTTTTTTATTTATCTAGTGCAGTACAATTTATCCAGTGCAGTACAAACCGCTAGCCTGGAGTCTTTAACGCGCATCCACGCAGAAGTGATACAGGACCACACGCCAGTACGGTGCTCATTCAGATCGGAACGGGCAGGGGTGGGGATTGAACCCAGGACCCCTGGGTTCTGCAGCGCGAGCTTTCGCTCCACGTACTCCGAGCTGGTGTGGGCTAGCCCACTCGGCCGCCGATCCCCTCTTACGAAGTTGTTGGAATAGCCACGCTAGCGTTGGCTGGGTAAAATGCCATCCCCAGGATTTCGCTGACAAGTTTTGTAATACCCGCCGTGAACGTATTTAAATGCGGCTCATACAATAGACATGAGCACTGCGTGGCCATTCGAGTTGGGCTCCTGACAAGCAATGCTTCGACATGCATTTAGCTAGTACCTCGATCCCAACCGCTCCTATAATGAGGATAGACGACCCTTAACAACGTGTGGAACTCAGTGCTTGCCCCGTGCTTGGGGAAACCCAGCGCATCGCTACGATAAACATTTTCGGCATATAATCACTCCAGATCACGTGACCCCTTGTTCTGGAAGCGAGTAAAAAGGGTGAAACTGCTTGTATTTCTCGAATTGCTCCTGCGACTGCCCTTACCTGGAGAAAAACAAGTAACACGTGTGTCATATGTTCTGAACATCAAGAAGTAATTCTAAGCACTCTCTACTGAAAGTCCAAAAAGATATCAACGCCCCTTTTAGTCGCCTGCATTTGCGAGCGGAAGGAATTTTAGCTTATTTGACGTGCATTTATGCCTATCAACATTTGAACTAAAACGTAGAAAGAGATGTTCAGTTTGATGAGGAAGGGCTTGAACGTTTGTCAATGAAGTCGCGATATCTATGCTTGCAGCTTATTGGTCGAACATTCGGCAAGGGAAGTGATATGCACACAAACACTCAACGAATTGCTCCCAGGGTTTGTAAGTATTTGTTTTGGGTTGAAAACGCCGACCATTAAAGAACCTATGGATGCCAAAATCTTTTATTTCACCTATCAAAAATATTACTAAGACAGAAAAGCAAAAAGACTCGATCGCAAAACAGAGATCGGCCCCCTATAAAGTGTAAAAACCACAAGGCGTTGTTATGAGACGAGTAAAGTGCGAAGGGCACCGCTTAGAGATACGTACGTGTGAAAACTCTTCATGACTCTGCCGGCGAGGCATACATTGTTTTGTTCGCGTTCAAAAATTTTCAGCAATGCGCAAAAATAGCGCCAATGTTTTTGTTTTCGTTTTTCTATCGGAATACCGTGAATGTCAAGCAGCACTTCCTTTTTTAATAGACACCATATTTTATTTGGGGAGTGAGTACTTGAATGCGCTGGGAGTGCCGCCACGAGCACTTCATAAGAAAATTTTCAATTTAAAATACTAGATGATGAGCTCACTGATTTTGAGTAGTCGTTAAGTCGAAGCAGACCAATGTTTTATACAAGTGTCAACAAATACTTGATGATAGGAACACAAAAGAGTGTGATGACCTAATTTTACAACTTTATATAGAGTCAAATATTGGCTATTTTAGTTAATACTCAGAAATTCCTACCGACAGAGATGTTTAGAAAAAATACTCTTCTGGAAAACAGCCAGGTATGGACAAGTCGAGATTGCAAAAAAAAACATATAAATTAGCTGAATACTTAATTGAAATTACTACCTGACTTATTAATTGTTAAACATAATTGTGGAGACAAAATAAGTGAGTGGCCGACAGACACGATAAAGACTTCTTTTATTGCTTCTATTGTGATTAAGCGAAAGAAGCCCGTAGGCCCAAGCTCCGCGGACCCGTACTCGCGCTCCTGCATCTTTTGGCCTGGCCTTTATCCCCGTGGGTACTCTATGCGTGCTTCCTCGTCGAGAAAAGTTCCACAAGGGGACGTGTGCATGATCTTCGGGCGCGTGGAAGCAGAAAGCGGACTCGGCAACTTACTTGTGTCGGTGGTCCCTTTGAATGTCGCAGTACTGATTGTGCAGAGACACATGTATCTTCGAAAACATAACTATGCTCGTCTCTAATATGTTTCTCAGCGGTCAATGGACACGGTTTGATGTTGGCCTTGATGTCAAGAGTGGAAGACCGTTTTAACGCAACCCCGAGCAAGTACCTGTGTGACTCATTGGCTACATACATGGATGCGACTGCAGCGCATCGGATCCACTTAACGAATCGAATCGGTCCATGTAAACAACTGGATCGGATCGGATCCGATCCGATCCGATCCGCTGGGACGGGGTGGTTTGAGATGGTCAATCCGGAATCGAGACCTCCATGTATACGCCAGCGGATCGAATCGAGCGCTCGAGCGAGGGATTACGGGAGCTTTGCTCCCGTAATCCCTCGCTTTCGCAAGGCAAACCGGACACCTCGGAAACAATCCGAAGGTCACGAGGTTTGCGTTGTGATCCTTCGACACGAGGTGCCGCTACTGGTCGATCCGAATCCATGTAAACGCAGTGATTGAAGTGGATCCGATTCGCTAACTGGATCCGATGCGCTGCTGTCGCATTCATGTAAACGTAGCCATTGTAAGGTTGCTGAATGGTTTCGTACAACGTCTCGACGAAGGAACACGTGTGTGCATGTGACGAGGCCACTCGAGGTATACCTGGGTGAGCGTTGCTCTCTCCGCGGAGGAGTGGGTCGGATGGCGCGCATCACCTGCTTCAACTTCTGTACGCAGCTTGTTGGAGCGGTGCTGGTTGTTACTGACCCATCTGTGAAAGATTCGCCTGGTAGGCGTAGGGTCGTTCCATAGACAAGTTCAGCTTGCGCTGCAACCGATATGTATCCAAAGTTGTGCGTAGCCCGAGAAATACAACTCAAAGTGCGGAAGTCAGCAAACTTCCAGTCTCTTGAGTTCGGAGTGAAGTTTTGAGGGAATGATGAAATCTTTCAGCAAGTCCTTTTGACGTGAGGTGATATCTGGTTGTGCGAATCCTTCAAGTTTTTAAAATAATCATACGTTCGTAGAAAATAGAATATTCAAACTACCGACCGCATCTGTGGTCGGATATGTAGCGCACGCACAGTCTGGCAGCCTTTGATGAAAGCTTGGACGACTGTCTCAGCACGGATGTCGTGGATTGGTGTGGCTTCGACCCAACGTGCATATCGCGGTCAACACAAATGAGCAGTAGGTAGGACCATTCCATGGTGGCAACGGTCTAACTATATCTATGTGAATGTCATCATATAGAAGGTCAGGGGGCAAAAAGAGGAAAAAGGGCGAATCTGGCTGCCTAGTGACTTTCGAGCGTGATCACTGGAGGCAAACACCTCTCCGGGTGGCCAGGCCGCGGCACTTCGTAGACTTGTAGGTCTTGCTGGTAAGAGATAGCCGTTGCCGAGCTAAAGCCCCTCCAAGCAGCTTTCCGGGCAGATAAGGTCACGAAGCATTCCTCTTTCATTGGAGATCCGGGGGATGATGGTGACGCCAGCCTCCTTTGTAAACAGAAGCAGGTGGCGCCCGGTCAACTCTTGGGAAATGCGTAATGGCGAGTCGTAACAAGACAGAGTTGTACTATTTCTTACGGGTGTCCCCAAAATATTGTAGTGCTTTAAGATGGCCCTTGACAGGCTTTACTCTTTCGTTTCTAGCGTTTTAATAGACCCTTTTCAAAAGTCCATCAAGCAACATTGGCGGTCACCATTGCGTGCTCACGAAGCTTGTGATTGGATCATAGTCCTCGCCGAGCGCTGACGGAGGCTTCGTGTCCAATACATGCTCAGAGTGTGTGAGCAAGCAATGGTGGACAGGTGTTGGCGCGGACGTTTAAAAAAGAGTTTATTTGAGTGAACTAGTTTCAATGGATGAATGAAGAAACTACAGAGACCAATGCAAGGCTTGTGTTATATTGCTCAAACCCCATATCATTTATTTATTTCTTGACTTGCCGCTCACCTGTGCAAAGGCCGGATATCTGCTTTATCTGGAGTAGCAGTGCCTGGTTAATTTACCTTTTCGCAGTCAGTTTTATTATAGACTACTTCTCTCGAATATCCACAGTTCAAAAGGAATGCCAGTCGACAGTTCTCAGGAAATTTCCTAAATAATGCATCCGCGTAATTCTTTTTGGTTTCTTGTTCGTCGCACCCATCAGTGAGGCATGTGTCGTCACACTTCTCATTAATTTCTTCATTATTCAGTTCTTCTAAAGTTTGGTTAACCAGCTTTTCATTCAGCCAAAACTCGCAAACTGCAAAAGAAATGGGATAGTTTGTATACAAGGGTGTATTAAAATCATCTGTTGGGCTAGTTGGCTAGACCTCTTTGTGAATGTGACAAGGGCAATAGCATCTGGTGGGCTAGGGCTATACGCCTTGGTAAATGTGACAGGGCCATAGCCAACACGATCGGCAGCGCCTATGTCCCCCACATTTTCCGCTGCGTTGACGATTACACTTTTCCTGTTTAAAGAGCAGCCTTTTGTACAACGAAAAGCAGATAATCAGCCACGCACGATCTTCCTTCTGAGAACAAACAGATGGTCAGACGTTCACCGAAGAAACACCGGAGAATTCCATCCTCCTGTTTCTGGATCTGAGATTATCGTTCCTGGACGATCAAACCTGTTAAATGTATTTGCCCCGCTGAAAGGAAAGACTGTTATCTTATGACTCAGCTCGTTCTAAGATGACAAAGAGGTCAATTGCAACTAGTTGCCTTAGCACGGCACTGCAATGTCATTTCAACATTCAGCTGGAAAGTGTTTTGAAGCTCAAGTGCAGCGATCAAAGTGTTTGGGATTTCCCGATTCTATCCTTTTGATGATGCTGAATGGCTGCGCACGTTACGAAGAGAAAGAAAAAAAAAGAGACGGTGTCGTTTTATTGTACGCTACATACATCGCTTGTAACATTATCTCAAAAGAGTAGCCTCAAAGTACCAGGTCCAGCTCCCGACAGGCACGTATCTAGTGGGGAGAGGGGGGGGCATGGCGTCCGGCGCCACCTGCCCCCCCCCCCCGAAATCTTCCATTTTGCTGGGGCCCTCCCCTGTCCTTCCCCTCATACAGCATTTTGTCATGGCGCCCCCCCCCCCCCCAATCAAAATCCTGACAGCGTGCCTGGCACACGATAAACTCAAACGACTTTGCATGAAAATAACAAAACAGAAGAAAATGTTGGTTGCACGATAAAGCATCAACACAAGTATGTGGACTGCTTCAGTGGAGTAGCCTACGACGAAATACCCTTTTCATGTGGAAAGGTCTATGTGGGCAGTTGGGTCGTTACATCAATGCCAGATTGAGAGAGCATGACCTCGGGCTCAAGGCTTCACCTGCGGGACATCTAGCGGTGCACGTTCAGGACTCTCAATGCACCCCACTGTTCACCCGCACAAAGGTGTTACAGCGTTTGAAGGAAAAAGTAAGAAGGGAAATCTACGTGGCACACATGGTTATGAAAAAGGAGGTGTACGCATCAGTTGCTCCAACAGTTGCCCTATCACAGAAAAAACGGCAATACCTTGATCTGAGTCCCTGAGGTCTGAGTCCGGTGGCGTGTTGGGTGCGGCCCAAGCTACAGAATGTAAAGAAGTATGACATGGTCGCAGGGAAAAGTGTTCACCATTCAGCTTTCCCGGTGTTCTGGAGATCGCTTGTGCTTTGGACAGCGTGGCCAGCTATCAAGCTTAGACCTTACCCCCTTTGCTTCCCCTTCTTTCAGTCTCTTTCCTTTTATCGCTATATCTTTTTCTCTCCCGCCCCTTTTTTTACTGACGATTTTCCCATCTTTTGTTTAGTTCGTGTGTCTTTCTCTTTTAGCTGTCAGTACTTATCTTCTGTCTTTCACTGAGTATTCAATCGCCAGCTGTAAGTAGCGTTTTATCCTGTCTATACGTTCTTCCTCCCTTGTCTTTGCGCTAATTTTACCAAGATGTATAGAAAACGGTTTAGCGTAAAAAAATGTGTAATCGGCAAAAGATTTAAAAAACAAATATTTTGATGGCATATTTTAAGTCAACAAAGTTGTCTATAGTAATGGGCAAGGACATGCTCGACACATAAATTTGCGAGAAAAAAATGAATGGGTATATCTTAAGGACAAAGTAGGAAGTGCGATAAATTGTCTTCAAGCCTTGTGTTCAAATTAAAATCTGCTTTCTAGGCAGTAGAAATGAGTATTCCAATATACGCTTTACACGCACAACAATTTAAATTTGATTAAGTGTAGCGCACTGTGGCTCTTGTTGCAGTCTTAAACACACTTGCTCATTCCGTGTGTGCTGAATCATATGAGCCGAAGACGCATGATCAAAAAGTTAGGAATAACTTTGTGAGAGAAATAAAAAAAAGATTCGAAAAAATGGCTTCCTAAATTCTGCCGTCACCACTAGGACTGGGCACTTGATCGAATAACCTACCGATTTATCAATTAATGCTTAAATAACGATTACATTTTTAACGAGTGAATTGCCTAAATTTGTGCAGACCAATAAAACGTAAAGAATTCGACACTTTCATGATGCAGACGTGGACGAGTACACCTTGTAAAGGCAAACTTTAAGTGCAATTTTGACCTAAAGTAAACCGTAGGAGCGAAATTCGTAACTGCAAACGGGCGGAGGGGGTTATTTTTGTTCCAGGCGCTTCAACACCGTGTGAGGGTCCGTTCAGCGCAGCAGAGACTAAACTAATAATTTGTGAGTGGGTCTCTTCTGACTGTTTTCAACCACATACCAAGGTTGATTAAGAATCCCAAATTGTACTGCGCCGTTTATTTCATCTTCAGCACCAGGAAAAACATTCAATTTTGACTTTTTTCCTCACTATTTTGAATGGCAATGAACGAGACCTATCAATCGATTAATTATTCCAATAATCGGTGGCGATAAATCGGATTTGTTTGACTTCAGTTGACACGCCAGCCCTAGCCACACATTACTTTTCTACGCATATCACGTGCATGTTGGAACGGAAAATGTTGGGTGTTCTTGTAAAACAATATGTTTTCACAGGGGCTATTTATTTGTCGAGCGCTTATTGGCAGACAAATGTTTTTGTGCGTGTGATTCTTGACTAATTGAAATAACGAAAGCTAGAATTGTGTATAGTTGAAATGATTATTAAAACTCTGTAATCCTTCCAGAAACTACCTATTGTTAACGCAGGTACACTTTTATAAAAAGGTGTTATCTATCACATCAATTGGCGGTGTCAAATATTATTCAGCGGTGTATTGTCGACTTATTAATAGACTTTTTTTTCATGCCAAGCGAGTCAAAATATGCAACGCAGTGTTGAAGAGAAGTCCAGATCAGTGTTCGCTGGCACTTAAATCTGTTGACAATGTGATGCCCTTATACATTTTGAACTATATCCGGTTTCTGATTTTAACATAATTTCGCCGACAGTTCGATGTTTAATAATGTTTTATATAACGGTAAAAAATAATATCAAACATCCTTGACGATATAATTTAAAATTAAATTTTGGCATCACCAAACATCATTTTGAGGCCAATTCGAAGGCGAACCAACAATGCAAGATGCAGTGAAGCGCTGAACAGAGCTAAGCAAATCTAAATAAATCTGAAAATGTCAGTCTTGCATGCAAGCTGTAATTTAGACACAAAAGTGTGCCAAGTGTCTGTATTTTTTGTAAATATTAAGTGACTTACTTGCTTTACTGAAGAAGTTACAACTAACAATTTTCCCACCGAAAAACATGTACTTTTGTTATTGTGGCATATATAAAAAAATGTGGCTTTGGGAATTTCAGATGTTTGATTTACTTAAAACAAAGTGTGAAAACAATCATTCTGAATTTGCTATTTCGTTTATGTTCTTGCGAATAAAATGCCTCAATGGCTCATAAAAGCGTCCTTCTTTTTCATTTTGTTTTGCTTTTATAAAAACAATTTAACACCGCACTGAACAATGTTGAACAAAAGAGCGTTTCATAAAATGGCGTTCGTGGAACGCATAATTTTTGAAGAGGACCGAAGTAAAGCCGCCGTTCGATCATGCGTTGGTGGAACTGAAACAGAGTCATTACGTCTTCGAGAATATGGCAGGAGGAACGGCGTTCGTTTTTGTCTATACATCTGAAATATTACCTTAATTTAACAGATGATTGGTGTCTCTTCATTATCAACTATCTCAATTTTCTGACTTCACGAGGATGGCGAATGTCCGAGAGAGAGTCGAAAATAAAGAACTGGAACAAATGTGATAGTGGTGACACGACACGTAGTTCGATGTGGATACTTTCACTTCCTTGATGTAATTGATCTAGCGCAATATCCAGCAGCAAAATATTTTATTAATATACGGAACGATACCTTTAATATAATTACACGTTAGAATCTAACGGGAACGAACTTTTTTCGAACCGATGTAACTTGAAACAGGAACTCGTTCCAAGAGAAAGAAGGAACAAGGAACAGACTTCGGTTCCTTTTTTTTTTGAAGAATTGTGTACAAACACTGGCACTGATTTATCGGAAACTTTTGGTTTTCGTTTGTAACATTTGATTGAAAGAGTAGAAACCAACGATCAGTGAAACTTTGGTCGAGCTTTCATACACAAATACTGCCTGTAACTCTGGAGATTTCTGAACGCAGATGGAGCTGCGCTCTTAGGTCTACATTGTCATTTCAGTCGGCTCAGCCCATGGAGGTGCATGCTGTCCCATGCAGAAGAAACCTAACTTTACAGTTTAAGGCTAAACATTATGGCTGAAACATAGAATCGAGAAATATTTATGAAAATACTCACCTCCACTGCGCTCTCCTACTCTTAAAATAAAACATAACGGCTGGTTGAACACAACGTAACTGTCAAAGAATGCGTCATGCTCAGGAACTTTAATTCTTTGGTTGCAGTAGTAATTCTCGTAATCTATCATGTTGTAAGGTCCCCGTCCTGCTTCGTACTGGCAAACTGGTTCACCTTGAAAGTAGACAAGCAGACATTTACAATACCTTTAAGCTTCTGCTTGGTTACAAAGTTTGATTAGTGTAATATCATATATTATATATTGTCTGTTAATAATCAAGCATGCAGTACTACAGAAATGTGGTCACTCATCTTCGAAACACATACATTTCGATACACGCTGTGAAAGTCTTTTGCAGGAGGAGAATACGGAGCTTTTAGTAAATTAACTGATTTGATACATATTATAGGTTGACTACCACACCTTTCCACCTAATGTTTCCTGTACGTATGCCGGTTTAACACCACTGAATATGAACAAATTTTGTTTAATTAGCATTGTGTCGTTTTTGACTAATTTCTCGTGGTCTACACCTGCTGTAACAGCTTGAATAGCTGAATTCTCATAAATTATTTAATGAAATCAGAAATAACCAAGCGCAAAGCGCTTCCTCGGTTAATATACATATACATGCAAATAGCACACACAGAATAAGTTATGAATTGTGTGTAAATTAATTATCGCGGTCAGCTGCACTATCCACCAGATATAAACTCCATGCCAACTAAATGCATAGCAACTAAAACAACACGAGTCAACACCTCCTGCTCACGCGAGACCTATATTTAATTTAATCAAATACATTGTGAATAAACATTCGAATAAGGCCGCATCACTTCGTCACTTTTACTGGGACCTATGGTTATATACTAGTTTACACGACATACGATAATAAATGGTCTTCCATTATGTGGCGAAGGCGAGTAAAAAATTACAACTAGCTATTATATTAAAAAAAAACTAGGTTACATACCCGTATACCAGAATCGGAGGATATTTTCCGTAGAATATGTCTCCTGTTTAAGTGCCATAACCTCATTTGTCTCAACTTTTCTGTACCCAAAAATGCGAAAAATTAATTTTTTCAGAAAACAGTTTTGCATTTCTATCGCTCAACATGAACGTACGAGAAGGAGAATCCAGTCACTTTGCTGAAGTTTCATTTGAAACGTTAAAACAAAAAATTGTCCATTAAATCCAATTTCATGCAATCCGTGAGAAAGCACAGACAGCATATCGCGGCACTTTTGCGCATTTAAATACTGAAGGGTACAGACGAGCACTAAGTTTTACAATTTCCATCAGTTCCCATATTTAGCACTTTCCAAAACTGCGTACTTCATTTCACCTTAAAGGGACCATGAAACGATTCTGAAATCGAGTTGCATCCACTACACGCCGTAAAAGGTGCGGAAAAAAAAACCAAAACACAAAAATGTTCGCTATAGAACTTTTAAAAGAAAAGTGGACTCTTTTATACCTGTTTTCCTTCGAAAGCTCTCTGCCTTTTTCACTCTTATGCATCCGCGGTACCACGGCACGTCAGCCAAATCCACATCGCCTATTGGACCACAGCCTACCTCACCAGCAATCATAAACAATAAAATGCCGGCGAATGTTTCTTAAACGATTTGTAAAGAATATTCTGATTCACATTTTGTTGAATAATTAGCGACTTCACGGAAATCGACGAATATTTATAATGCTGGGAGCTATGGGCCATCTTTGGTGTGTAAACGAAGCAAGAGAAAGATAAGACTGAGCCTGCGCATAGCCGGCTGTCTGCTGAAAATTATGCGTCGGTGGTGGTGATCGACGTGGTGGAAGCTCATCGTTCCGCGTAGAGCGCTATCCTTGACTAAATTCTCGTCGCGTGTCACGATGATAACCCAGCACGTCCTAAAAGGAAGATACATCTAGTCTCGCGGCGATGTTGTGGCGGCACCCTGAAGATGGCAGAAACGCTCATGCCGTCGTCTTTGTTTGCTTCGACTACAGTGGTGCTTTCTTAGCATTTGTCTCCTCGAACATCGCCCGGATTTCTTATTTCGATCATTCCATACGTGTGATGCAGTTAAAGATATAACGGAGTGCGTACTGTATATAAAGGCGTGTATGCGAAGGATGCGAAGGATGAAGGATGCGAACCACCGGAGAAAAGTGATTAGTGTTAGCATTCCTTGAACGATCGCAACGTCTATGTGATCACGAAATCATATTTGTACGTCGCTATATACCTGCTAAGATTTGTACCTGCTATGTACCTGCTAAGTAGCGTTTTAAAGTCGTAATCGTCCAAGATGGCGTACTGCATCTTTTTCTTTTCTTCTTTCATCCACTCAGCCCTGCGAGCATATCCTGACAAAATAAAAGTTAATGAAGCTTGAGCCCATAGAAAACTATTTGCATTTTCTGCTACGCCCGTTGAGTGACAGAGCGTCCACTTCTTTTAGAGATGCCGCGGAAACGGCTGACGGCGGCGGAGAAGCGGCTGTCGTGCTGACGACCTGCTGCGCTTCGTACCGGTCGTAGTTGACCAGTGCCATGCTGTCTCTGTAGCGCACCATATCTAAATTAATTTCGCCCAGCTGCGATGTGTCCATGGCTATTGGGGTGATGAGAGGCACCGATTCAGAAATATGTCGGTGTCATCGGCGCCATCAGCTCAGTAAAACGCTGTGGTGAAACCTACCGGCACACCGCCAGCTCGCCGCTAACGCATCCACTGTCCTACTGGCGAGAGAACTTCAGGTTCCGGTGACATAGCATGTCACGACCGTCAAAATAACGCCGCCGCTTGTTTTGCGGTAAGTGGGAGAGGAAGAAAAAACGCGATATTTCAATCATTTTTCGTTTCTAAGTTAATAAACCGGAGCGAAAACGGATGCCCGTTCGGCGTTCAGTGAACATTGAAAATTTAATGTTGACGTTATTTGGAAAAAGTAAAATTTCATTACATGGTGCCTTTAAGTCAGAGCACAGCCGACGCTACGAGCCGGATGGGGTCAAGATCATTTGAAATGTGAACACCGAGGTATTTGTAGGAGGACACAGGAAGGTGGGTAGAGTTTTGATGGAGTAGGAAGGGCAAATGTTAATTTGACGAGAGACACTCATGGGTTTACATTTAGAGATATTAACTTCCATAAGCCAGTCGGTTGCAGCATTGGATTACATTGTTAATATCGCTCTGAAGACGCAGAGATGTCGGAGTCGTTAAGGATTTCTTTGTAAATAACACAGTCGTCCGCAAAAAGGCTAGCACAAGAGGAGACACGGGTAGGGAGATCATTAATATAAAAAGAAATAAAAGTAGTGGACCGAGTACAGAACCTTGTGGGACACAAGGTTTTGTACTTGGTCCACTACTATGTCTACTATTAGTTCTGTACTTTCCACTACTTTATTCTATCGAAGATTCAAAAATATAAACTTACACTTGGCCAATCGACCTGTTCCGTCTGTTGTAATCGTACCAGGTCATATTGTACCTGGCAGACTTGGAAGCCTCATTGAGGTCACTTGTCCGTAATTTCATACATCCCCGATTGGCATAGAGATAATAATATTCGCTAAGGTGCATCAAATAAAATTCATTTTTCACTGTATAGCTGATGACCTGAAAAGCAATATTGAAAACGTAAGGCATTTTTATATCCCTTGATATGCAGGGTGTTTCACGAAAAGTGGACACATTCGATATTGCAAAAACTACGCGTCGCAAAAAAAAAAAGGCTTGTGTTCTTTTTTGGTTTTGGGGCCAAGGGCCTATTTAGGAAAATGTCTAAAGTCGGGGATAATTAGATTGTTAAATATTTTTGCGCAATTAACTTTTTTAACATTGTGTTTAAGGGCGTCGTTTCTATTAAAAAATTGCTCAGCACCATCAAAAAACACTAAATCAACAAACTGCAGAACGATAGAAGGCAGGCGCAGCATTTTACGGCCTTCTGAAAAACCGCACAAAGACGGATTTTTAAGTTTCGGTTTGCAATCGGAGCGCATCTCGGCCCCGACGGCACCGCGCCACGTGGAGAAATAGTGCAACCAGCCTCTCCTGCGTTGAGCGAGGACAGCGCTTTTATGAACTACTCCAGCATTTTCCATTCATATCGAGAAACAGCACAGGTATGGCATCATCACTGTTTTCGCATTTCATTCTAGCAGTTTAGTGACGAACAGCAGATTGTACCGCATAAGTTGTACATGGCATTGCGGCTACCAGGCCCGCACAGTAGTGGCAGCACCCACGCTGGTTGGCCGGCGCTCTCAGTGCCGCCAGCCGTGATTCCCGAAGCCACGGTGAACGCGCATGACGGGACATGATGCCGTGGAAAGGCTTTCATTTATGATTGCATTTGCTACGTACACATGATGGTTAGTTGCAATTAGACCACTAATTTTCCAATGTTTAGTACTTCTATTTTGGCATAATGTCTCGTATGAACGCTAAAAACGGTGACGATTCCGCTGCACTTACATGAATGCGACTTGTGGGTTTTCCTTCTGGGAGCCACGTAGAAGCACAGTAGGTTCCCTGGGTCCGGATAATGACGTGTTTATTGATGAATACGCCACACGTTTAACCGAGGGCCACCAACGTTCGAGATAACGGCGCTGTCTCTTTTGACAGTATCACCACTCGAAGTCCGCGCAGCCGCTATTGACATCATCACGGAAGGAGCAGGGTCAAAACAAGAAAAGAAGGCTCCGCCGAGCAGAGCCCAACCCAGCGAGAGTCGCTCCTTGGCCGTTGGTTTGGGCCGTCTTATATAGCCGGCAGGTATGGATAAGCCCAGGGGGTCGGATGTAGCTTGACTCTCCGGGGGGACGGACGCATCCAAGTATCAAGATGCCAATGGGTATGTATGAGGCAGATCACCCGAAAAAGGCGAGGAGAGCCGTCCACTAAGGAAAACGGCCTCGCCTCGCATCCGGGACTCGCCCCGACATGGCGACGCCCCACGGCCTGCCTGAGCTAGGCCTAGGTAGGGATGCGGGGAACACGTGGTTCCCACAGACTTGAGCGCATAGAATTGTTCCTGGAATGAAGCTGACGCGCGAACAATTACATGGATGCGCATCAAGCGCTACGCAAAGGTGGCACGATGTCTTATCACAACTCTGTATATCACAATATGAAAGCTGCGCCTCCGCACGCGCCGCAACAGAGGTCAAATTCACGAAACGTTCTTTCGTCAAAAAGTGCTGTACACGAATTTATCGTAACTTTTGCGCAGGTTACGATGGAATTCTACGACAGCTCCGGAGCGTCTTACAGCTCCTTTACGATCAAGGCGATATGGCCGACAGCGCCGCTTAGTTATTTTGTCTCGACCACTGATCTCAATGACAATTGCTGGATCGCGCATCCCCGCTCCGCGAGTGCGGCCACCGGACAGCCATCTTGCATGGTAAATGTTTTCGTTTTGCTAGCGTTTCGCTGCGGTTTTCCAGCGTGCAATAGACACGTTTTCTGCTCGTTCGTCGTCATTCGCCGAAGAAGTTTTTTAAGACTCTGTGTACCGTCGAGACTTGCTTTGTGAACACGTGGAAAATTTTACGAAAGCGCAGTGTCGCAGTAAAAAGCGCACAACTCGTCCAAAGCAAGTTTCGCCGGTCTGGCGGCGTGTTCGAAGCTTCCTTGGCACGCCGAAGTGCCGTGTCTCTGTGCCTTCACACGCTTCGATACCGACCAAGAATCGACGCCGTGTGGATGTGTCTTGTGAGTGCAATGTGCGTGAAGCCGTACGTATCTAAAGGTACAACTCGTCGAAAGCAAGTGTCGCCGGTCTCACGGCGTGATCAAAACTTCCTTGGCACGCTGAGTGCTGCATCTTTGTGCCTTCGCACGCTCGGATACCGATCAAGAACCGACGCCGCACCAAAGTTCTTAACGTGTGTCGCGCTATATATATATATATATATATATATATATCTGCCACGGAGTTCTGGATCGTCCAGTTGTTCCGGTGAGTTGCTATCAATAAAGGCGGGGGGGGGGGGTATTTGTACGTGTTCTTATGTACTATTAACCATGGCAATGTTTTAAATCTACCGTAATCGATCACATGGGAGCACGAATACGGCTAAGCTGTGGAGCAAGGAGGGTTTTCGAAGGCAAAAGTACAAGAGGGCGAGAATGAAAATCTTTGAAGCGCGGCCCATATGATCGTGTGCAATCTGTTGACCAATCACAATTAGGCGAGCCGCGCTCAAACGTCAAGTGCAAATAAGTAGGTTGATATTGAGCCAGCACTGATCAGTGGTGAGGAGCTGTTTCGCGCAGTATTCTGTCTAAAGACGAGAAAAAGACGTACCTTCACCCCTCTTCCGTCGCTATGATCTAAAGGCATCTACGCGCGACACACGTTAAGAACTTTGGTGCGGCATCGGTTCTTGATCGGTATTCAAGCGTGCGAAGGAACAAAGATGCAGCACTCGGCGTGCCAAGGAAGTTTTCATCACGCCGTGAGACCGGCGACACTTGCTTTCGACGAGTTGTACCTTTAGATACGTACGGCTTCACGCACATTGCACTCGCAAAACACATTCACGCGGCGTCGATTCTTGGTCGGTATCGAAGCGTGTGAAGGCACAGAGACAGGGCACTTCGGCGTGCCAAGGAAACTTTTAACAAGCCTCCAGACCGGCGAAACTTTCTTTCGACGAGTTGTGCCTTTTTCCTGCTACACTGCGCTTTCGTAAAATTTTCCACGTGTTCACAACGGCAAGTCTCAACGGTACACAAAATCTTAAAAAACTTCTTCGGCGAATGACGACGAACGAGTAGAAAACGTGTCTATAGCACGCTGGAAAACCGCAGCAAAACGCTAGCAAAACGAAAACAAATTTGCAATGCAAGATTGCCGTCCGGTGGCCGCACTCGCGCTGCAGGGAACAAACGGGGATGCGCGATCCAGCAATTGTCATTGAGATCAGTGAGTCCTCGACGACCAACGTACATTTATTTTTTACGTGTATTTCTCGCGCTGGGGAGCACGGTGCGTTCTGCGGGTGGTTTAAGTTTTTCAGCGCAGGTCTCAGCGCTGATCGTCACAGTGGGCCGTTCGGGCTGGTGCTGCAACCTCATGTCGAGGCATGAAAAGTGCTTAGGCCCGCTACACAGAGTTCCTAGTCCGGAAGGGAGCCTTTTGGTGCCGACATAAGACAAGAATGAAGAACCAATAAATAATCTTTTTTTTCGCCCAGTGCTTACAGTATAGCTGCTCCACACTGGAACAATAGAGCACAATTATTGTTTAAATAGAAAGTGCAGGACTGATTTGTGCAGTTGTGTATATGTCCATTAAATGCTTTAACTACTGTTCTTGATAGAAAGTGCTGTGTAGTATAAAGCTCTGCAGATTTAGTCGCACAGCTTTTTCGCATGAGCGGAGAATGTCTCTCTTCGCGCATTACGTTTCACGATGTCTCTTTTAAATGGCTCCAGGCATCAGTCCATTTCGGGTGGTATGCCGCACGACATGGACTTCTGGTATTTGCTGTTTTTTCGGTACACTCTGCTGCTTGCCTAAGCTATCGCTATGCCAATTGTGTGGTATCGGGGTATGTTTTCGTACATTATTGTATATTTGTGTGGATTTGTAAGGCGCGGTCTCTTTTTTGGCAACGAATGCCAAGAATCAACACCGAGCAACCTCGATGAACAACAAATGATTGCAAGCTGTGGGCGCTCGACACCCAGTTTGGCGGACATCACACAAACACATGCGTAAAGAAAACTGTTTACATCTGGGAATTTTGTCAGTAATCAATTGCACACACAACCTAGTGAACGCCTTAAAATGTATGCTTTCATGTGTATGTTTTTTGATAGTGCATGCCATGACCTTACGAAGAAAGTAAACATTGGCTCACTTTCAATGTTAATAGAGTTTTATTTTAAGTCTTTATAATTGAGGATCTGATAATCAAGAGGTTCATACGGGATTTCACAGTGTTTTAACACATTGTCTGATCTTACATTCATTGTAAATGTGCTTTGAACCTAACCGTTCTTGCAATGAGGGCGCGCTCGCTCTTAGAAGAGCCGGGAACCGTTTAATGACATCAATTTTTTGTTTCAGATGAACCCGAGCGCCGCACGCTTGGTCGTGCAAACTGTCGTAGAATACAGGTTTGTTGTCAAGTTTTTATTAATACTTTTAAGTCCGAGTTTAGATTTATGATAACGCATTTCAGCGTACAGTTTCATTAATTAAGTTTGGCACTACTAATAACACAAACAGCAGGAGTAAACTTACCTTCACGTTGATGGAGAAGTATCTCTTTCTGTTTCGAGGACACTTCCACATCGCGTCTCCCGGGTCCATTTATCAATGCACCCATTCACGCGTGGAAACTTCGTTTGAAAGCAGCCCCGCATGAACGCGTTAAAGTTCACCGCGCCGTCCACGAACTTCATCGAGCGGGTGGAGAGTCCATGCGCGGAGCCGAGGAACTAGCTCCGCAACTCGGCACACTGTCGGTTGCGGCATCTTCACGAGGTTCCTGTAACAACTTGGAACGTCCCGGCACCAAAAAGCTCAAACCAACGAGGAGTTGCAGTATTGGGGAGTTTGGCGGGCCCTGATACTCGCGCTTCCGGAAGAGACAGCAGAATGCTTGCTACGGTCGCCTTCGTGAAGCGGTACACCACAATAAATTATCGGTCACTGAAGTGTTCCAGCGCGCTCAGGCGATCCCTGAATTACGCCGTCTTGGCACATGTCTCGATTGGCTGTCGCCTGCGTCGTAATAGAGGATCTCTTCTGGGCTTAGAACGAAATGCACGACCTCTGCGAACGACTCATCGGCCGCCATGACACTCCGAACTCAAGTCGAGGAGTTTCTCGAGGCAGCGCCGGAGTTACCTGGAGATTCTCGAGGAAAGAGACTATAGTATTTCCTCGAGTAGAGGAGCATTTGGAGTGGAGGTCGGTTTATAAAGCACGAAACGCGGCCTCGAAATGAGTTTCGGATCGAGTTCGAGTCGAGTTCGAGCCGAGTTCGAGTCGAGTTCAAGTCGAGTTCGAGTCGAGTTCGTGTCGAGTTCGAGTCGAGCTTGAGTCGAGTTCGAGTCGAGTTCAAGTCGAGTTCGAGTTGAGGCCCGTTTATGAAGTTGACTGTTAACACCACTCACGGCGACTGCTCTGAGAACGTTTGTTTTCCCCGGCAAAAGAGGCAAGACCCCTCCTAGAGGAGCGGGGACCAGAATCGAGCGGCCGTCGTTAAAGTTCGCGTCACTGAACGGCGAGACTACGCTCCAACGTAAAGCCAATTTTCGGTTAAAAAAATAAATGATTCAGATTACAACGTCGTGTGATTAAACAATGCCAAGCACTTTTTTAATTAAAAAATGCGCTCCTTTTGGCATTAACAGCGGCCGGTACTACAAAAGATAGCAACTAGTATCATACCTTCCATGCGTCCTCCATAGCGCCAAGGTCTTCCCTGTTCAAGTCAGGATTGTTGTCAAAAATTCTCTCCTTCAAATCAAACTTTATGGCGTAGGCAACTGCAAATGTATAGACAGAAAACAAAATTCTTCAGGGACATATTGAGCTTTGGTCTTTCGGAAGCTTGTCGTACTACTACAAAACATCTAGACTTTATATTGTATTAGAAAGCCCGGAACGCAGAAAAAGGAGTAGGAAGTATCGTTCTTTTACGCTTCTGGTTTTGCAAGAGCATACTTCATTGCTTGAACTTAAGAAACATCTACCACTCCCTTCATTTACTGCGAGAAGTGGGTGTATTCCATCCATCGCTACTGCGTATTAATATCAAAAGATTTTTATATACATTCTTTACTATTTCTATTGTTAGGAAATGAGCAGAACGAAGGGTGCGCTATGTGAAAAGGGCACACCGAAGCTTGTGGTTTATGAGATCATTCTACCAAAGTGTGAAAATACCTGCCTATATACCTTCATTGCAAATCTGATCCACATTATTCCGAATCGGAACGGCTACTTCTGGCCAGCCTTGACTCCTACCATCAACAGATATGTTTGATCTTGTCATCTTTGCTAGGCCAAAAATGTACCACAACTTTGGCCTCTGCTCCAATTCGGCCTATTCATCCTCATCATCCCTTCCAACGCCTTGGTGTTGACTTCCTAGGACCGTTTCCTCTGTACACAACAAACAACTAGAGGATAATTGCAACAATCGACCCCATCACTCACTACGCTGAGACCAAATGTGTTTCTGCCGTAACTGCAGAAGAAGTGGCTGACATCTTTCTTACACGAACTTTTCTTGCGCCACGGAGCGCCTCAATATAGTACAATCAGTAACCGGGGCACGCATTTGTTTCGGAACTCTTTCGAAAAATTTTGCGACTTGCTTCAACCATTTACACCATTCCGATCGCGTACCATACGCAAACGAACGGCCTCACTGAGCGCCTCAATACACCTCAACAGACATGATTTGAATGTACTATCGGGGAAAAATGAAATGCGAACAGAGGAGCGCGTGGCTTGCCGTACAGGCTGCGCCACCTGGAAGTGAGCCTAGGGGTGAGGGTGCGTGGCCTACTCTGATGTGTTCACGCCTTCGCTCGGCACTCCTAAGCTTCGGCAGTGCGCCTCTAAGTGCGCTGAAAGCTGTTACCGCTATCTTTGTCTGCTCGGCGCGTGGGCCAGCCTGTCTCCACCCTGCCACGCGCTGAGCCAGCAAAGATAGCGGTGATATACAGCGCACTGAGAGGCGCACTGCTCCGAAGCTGAGAAGCGCCGAGTGAAGGGCGTGAACACATCGAAGTAGGCCACGCACCCTCGCCCTAGGCTCACTTCCGGGTGGCGCAGCCAGTACGGCGGCGCACGCGCTCCTCTGTTCGCATTTCATTTTCCCGATAGTGCGTCTCTATAAATTAAACCACCTGGGGCACCGTCGTACCCTAGCTACATCACATGACCATACAATACGGCTCAACAATCGACTACCGGATACTCACTGCACTACATTTTTTACACCTGAGAACCTTTCACGCTACTCGAAACAGTTTCTTCCTATAAGAAAATGACGGCCACATGACTTCCTATTCGGCCGATGCCTCCCACGCCGCAGACGCCCGCCACCTAGCTTGTAGCCAGACGTCCCAGTCTACCCAGAATTCAGAATTATGTTTTTATACTCGCTGGAACTGCTAAATTCTACATAGCTACCTATGCGTGTATGGGCAGCTGCTCAAATTTATACACCATTTTACTGCAAAACAAGAGGTCAGGATCGAAACACGTTACAGTGCGCAGATTCCCTGTGAGAATAGCTAAGAAATATAAAGAACCTATACCTTTATGTGACTGTATATAACTCTTCCTCTGATAGAAGCAGAGTATTTGAGGTTCAGTATGCTTAAGGCGCAGAAAGCGAGGGTAATTTGTGCCGTTGTGGCTTAACTAGAAGCTTTTAGGAGAACGCTGTGATAAAATTTTGAAATATGTTATATATCACAAGCTTTCTATTTTTTTTTTTTTTGTTTGAGGCGCCGAATTTCGCAAGGGTGTTTGAGGAATTAAAAATCTGGCGTTCCCAAAGGTATTCTGCTAGACTCCTGTGCGGCAAAGGGCAAGGCCGCCGTTACGATGCTCATGCAGCCAAGATGCTGTGCCGCAGCAGCGTACCAAGGCCTATCCACATGGAGCGTATTTCTCAGCTTTATAAGGAATACTTTGTTGAATGCCTGTGCTCATTGTTTTGATTAGAAACGAGGGGTTCGTGTGGATGAGCACGTGTTCCCCTCCTCTCTGAACAAGGGCTGGGAAGAACTCGAGCGTTGCCTAAACGTCGGCTGAAAACCGGTATCTGCGCCGCATCTACGCAAGGCTTCACAGGTATACTCATGCATCATAATACATCCAATATGTTGTCCGTCAAACACGTTCCTGATGTTGGTAAGCGGCCCTTAATTCACACTTCGATATTCTTAGAATGGGTAATATTCGTAGGATGGGTACCATCCGTAAATTTTGACAGTTATAAGTGACAAAATTTACGGATGAATCATACAGCACAGAAGAAGCACTTCTGCGCCGCATGTTATATAATTAACCAGATTTAGAGCGCAATATATGATAGCGTGCGAATGCAAGCATCGAGACTCGCACAGTGTGATGAGAACTTATTTCTTGGGATTCTGCTAATTCTTCCGGGACGTTAGCGATAGCATAGAAAAAAAAACTTTTGTGGCGGTGGTCAAAGGACATGAGTTTACATTAGAGTCAAGAGTCGTTTTCCAAGGTCAAACCATTCCTCTACGTGTTTCGAGCATTCAACGAAGAATATGTGGGACACATCAGTCATACCTCCCCACATTATAGCGTTCCTGCTATTGTACCGTATGTTTCGCGATTCCTTACATGTTGCATTGAAACTGTCGAACAAAGGCTCTGCCGACGAAAACCAGACAAAAAAATCTTTAACTCAGTCTGGGAGCGTCGTGAGCACAAACTGCAAAAACGAAAATATTATTGTGAAAGTATCAAGGCTGAGAAGGCGCGGCCGAAATGTTTACGTCGAAGTCTTTTGGACTGGGTGCGAGATTGGTGCACCTGCTCTCAGTTTTTATAAAATAAATGTGCGTTATAACGTTTGCTCAGCGGCTGGATAAGTATAAGAACAAATGCTTTATTGCTGCACATTTTGAATCAATTTTTTGTTACATCGTGAAACTCCTTAGGCAATCTGGAGGGTAGGAACTTATTTTATGTAAACGGTAAAGTTAAACAGAAGCCCTTAGTAATCAACATTTCAAAAATTGTATTTGAGGGAAGATATGTAATTATTACACTAGAATAAACATGCTGCAAAACGCGTGATATATCTGTCAAATAAGGTATGAACGCCAATACGCGCAACATTCAAATTTCTAAACACACTTGTCAAGCACTCTAGTGCGACCAATTGCTCACGTTAGAAGGCATTCGAAAAATGCAAATATTTAAAGGAATAATAATACACTGCAAAAGCGGTATCTTCTAGCGTTGACGAATAAACAAAGATACCGATGTTTGAATCTATTGTGCTTCATCATTGTCATCTTTGTTAGTCCATAAATAGCTTCATAAGAATTCGCTTCGAGTAGTTGACAAGTAATATCTAAACTAAATACGTTTGCCCAGTTTACTGGTTCAACACACGATACGCTTCCTACATGAATCACAAATATAAAAATGTTGGCTTGCTCCGGTCTTGCTTAACATATGCAGATCTTACTTAGCTGGGGTGGAAGGCCGCTTTGCAGTTTCACCTGTTTAGTATAACTTTTCACCGTCCGGATTAAGCGCGCCTATTAGACCACTTTGTTCAAATCTTTCTAGATGGCGATACTGAACGCAGGTGCGTCGATCTCGTTCTAAGTAAGGGCTACATTCGGCACAGATTCAACATTCCGTCAGGGCTGGTTTACTGCGATAACTGCTATGGGAGCTCCCACCACCTGAAATGACGTCCATTGTTGATGTTGTAGTTGATGTTGCTGATGATGTTGTAGTAGTTGGTGTTGTAGTTAGCCTAGTAGGGCTTAGGATGTCCGTCGTCGATGTTACCGAATTCTTGAAGACGATCGCCCGCCAATCTGGATCAGCTGCGTGCGAAGCGGAGGCGTTACCACAAAGGTACGCTAGATCTTTTTTATTGCAAAAAAAAAGAAGTAGAAAACAGAGTTCAAATGTCATTAAAAATAAACGGCAACCTTCTTGCAGCACACATCATATTATGCTCTCATCTCGAGGAGAACTTTGAATGAGCCTAGCCATTCGGGCCCAGGCTCACGAACAGGAAAAGACACTTTTTATTTTCTTCACCAGAGATTGAAAAATAAATCAAAAAGAACTTTGGCGATGGGGTTGGCATGCCCAACGGCCATACACGACCGCCAGATACTACATAGACCTAGACAGAAGAAGAAAAAACACGTCGTAAGGCACGCAGTCCTCATTGCTTACACTCAAGTAACATATGCCTGATGGGCTAATAAAAATGTCTTAAGTGTGAAAAAAAAGACTGCGTCACAGCAGAAAATGAAAACGTGCTTTAGAGTCTCCAAGTGCACATAGGACAAACAACCACCCACCATGGCATGTCTAATTCCTTTTCTGGAAGAAACACCATCACAGGTAACAAGGAGAAAATGGTGAAGTATCAGAAATGATGTTAGCAACACTATAGTAGAAGAAGAGGCAAGTTCAATATAATAGCTGGTGGTTCAGCAATCGGTTGTCTTCTTATCTCCTTCCTTCTTTCCTGTGTTCAGCTGTTTTCCCTCCAAATGAATACCAACTAGCTCAGCTCATTCCCGTTGTAAGTGAAGGTTTGGACGTGGTGAAAACGAAGCATTTCCTTGTAAGAATATGGACAACTAAAAATTGAACTTGTTTAATACAAGCGCGTTTTCAACAGTGAGGAATATCGGAAAAATATAGGTTTTCAAAAATTAAAAGTAACAGAATATCGGTAATTTGATTTCTGAGTTGAGCAACGACTTTATTTTGATTCTTTTTGATTTAGTTTTCACGTTTTCCACTCATTGAATGCTACTGAAAAAATATCTGGGTTGCTTCAAGACTGCTGCACACGCGTGGTGGCACAGTTCTCGCCAGCCTTTGCAGGATATATATTAAATATGCAATTGGAACTATTGCCTGACTACCCGGTTCGGTACAAATACGTTTCTTTTCACATTGGTCAAACGAATCGGCTGCGCGCGAACATCTTCGATGTACTCATTGAAAACACCAAGCCACGGACGTTACCATTTCGAATTCAAATATCAATCCCTATTCTATTCAAATTCTAAACTAGAATATTCGCACACTTCAGACAAAAACGTATAGAATCAAGTACATTTCCTTCTGCAAGTGATTTTCTTTAATAAAATATACACCGCACTATGTCTGAGGCCTTGAGTGCTGGTGCCCCATGACGCTTTCAAATGTAAATGCGCGGCGCCCTCGTATAAACCCAAACCAAATTCCTTTACACGTGTTTATTTTTTTAATTATATTTTGGTGTGCTTAAAATTTTGATTTTACGTTTTAATTAGACTATTCGGAGGATTAGGTAAAAACTTTATATAATTTATTACCGTGAGGATAAAAATTTATATTAGTAAATTTTCATATATTACCCCTACTGTTTTTATTATCTTTATATTTCAAAAATTTAAATAAAAAAGATGAGGGTTTTAATGACGTTTTCAAGTACACACCTAATGCGGTTTTAAAGCTGAAATGAAATAAATATATAAATTAAGAAACAAAGTAGATTGTTGTAAGTATTTTATTGAGCGCAAAGAACAATTAAATTCTCGTATTGCAAAAAAAATTTTTTGTTAGAGAAGAAGCTGAAATATATGCAAAAGAAACCTTGTAGTTCTGGTTTTCGGATTTACATGTTTTTTTTTTTTATTTCAACATTTTGTAAACTTTGTTACTTGGTTATATTTTTAATGCACTTCCTCTTTTTCTAGTTAAAATGTTTTATGTAGTCAGTTATCCAGTTTTAAAATATTTAGATTTTTCCTTTTTCGCCGAAAACATATACTCATTTCGTAGAGCAGCCATATTCTTGTTATATTTTTATCAAGTTATCTTAATTCTTTTTATGTTCTTGCGTTCAATTTTTTGGAACTGCATTTAGAGGATTCATTGAAGCCAATTTTAACGCGTGGGATAAATTTAATTTTTTATGTAGAGGGTCGCGCATGATTGTTATTGGAGCCAACTTTGTTAATTCAACACAAACATAATAATCATCAGTAAATTTAAGAAACAATAAAAGCAGTAAGAGATATTTCTATTTTACTTCACCACGTTCTGCCACACCTATTCGAATCCATCTAACACAACTGTATTTTGAAGAGAAAATACAAAAAAGAAATATCGCTTATATTTTGTATCACATTGTTGCTGCTCAAACATCTCGAATCGGAAGCAAGAGCTCCATTTCTGCAATGGGCCTGGTGTACGCAGTTTTCTTCGCTTGCTATGGCAATGGCTAGTTGCCTCAGGAAGGAATGGACGACACAAATGACCATAAAGAACCCGGAAAACAATCCTCTCTTGAACTCCAAACTTGGAAGTTTTCAAAATGCATGGGAGGTAAGTAATTTAAAAAATATTGGGGTGGAGGGTGATATGTATCTTTCGCATTACTAAAATCATATATCTTGAAATGACGATGCAATATCAAAATGTTCAATAATTTCACAGTCTCTCCACTTTTTTCTTTAACAATTTTGAATTCATTTTTTCTTTTTTTGCTGGTGACTTTTTGCTTTTGTAGCGTTAGCTACACTGGCCGAGGTTGAGCAGTTTCGCGTGGCTCTCATAATGAGCCGTACATATTATGAAAGCCACGCGCCACGCGTGGCCACGCACCACGCGCAAGCCACGCGCCACGCGCAAGTCACGCGGCGGCGGCGGCGGCGGGCGCGCTTTGCCTAATGAGCACGGCTCGCATAATGAGCACGGCTCATTATGAGAGCCACGCTCCGCCGCCGCCGCATCGCCTCCACCGCCGCGCTCGACTCCGCCCGCCTCGCCGGTCTGCGCATTCCAGAGGAGTGACATCAGGCACGTCCAGCGGGTGGGGGCCCATGGACACAGGCCGCCCCCCCCCTCCGAAATCTTCCATTTTGCTGGGGCCTCCTCTCCCCCTCCTTTTCATACAGCATTTTGTCGTGGGCGGCCCCCCCCCCCGAACAAAATCCTGGCTACGTGACTGAGTGACGTCACTGGCGGCAGACGCACTGGCGCCGCCGCGTGCCCAGCTGTCCGCCTCCGTTGCGCAGTAGCCAAAGTCTGACGCTGCACCGGAGCCGCTTGATAGCGCCTCTCATTTTGTGCGCATAAGCTCACGCTACGTTTATCGTGGCATAGCCGGAGCTAAGCCAACGCAATTTGTTTCATGATTTGTTAAGAGCGATTAAAAATATATTCCAGCAAAATATCTACGGGCTGGCATATCGAGCTGAATCCCTTCAAGCTAAAGCAAAACTGGAGAATAATCTGGCCAGACATAGACCGTTACATCCTACCACTCCTGATTCAAAGAAAAATCGTTCAAAGTTTTAATCCACCTTAAACTTCGGTCTTCTAGCACAAATGAATGTCTCGGGATTCGGTCGCGTCGTAGGTCACACATGACCTATATCTGCTTTGAGGACGAGCCACCCCTTCCTAATCAAAATTTCCGACTCACTTTTTGTTCGTTAATTTTTTTTTTTTGTGAAAGCGTAAATGTTTTACCGAATTTTTTTTCCAAATTTTTTGCTTTTTTTTTGTGCGAGCGTGGATAAACTTTTTACAAACCGTTTCTTTTTTTAAGCCCCTTTTTTCATTTTTAGTTTTTTTGTTTGTTTGTTTTTGTTGTTCAGCACTGGCAAGCCTTGGCTCCCCCTCCCCTCTGTGTGAACTACTGTCTGATTTTACTATGTAATTTCATCTCCTATTGCTCTTTACCCCCTCTAATTTCTTCTTACGTGTATAAACATTCACGGCCTGTACACTCGTTACCTGATGAACAGCGGTCCCCTCACGAAACGTCGCAATAAACGTCGTATTAGTAGCTCCGACAGTACGCATCTTTGACTTATTAGCACTTCCCGGTCTATTGTTTTTTACTTACCACCTACTTCACCCATACACGGACATACACACACACACACACACACACACACACATATATATATATATATATATATATATATATATATATATATATATATATATATACAAAAACTACGCGTCGCAACAAAAAAAGGCTTGTGTCATTTTGGTCTGGGCCAGGGGCCTATTTAGTAAAATTATTAAAGTCCGGGATAATTAGATTGTTAATTATTTTTGCGTAATTAACTTTTTTAATATTGGGTTTAAGGGCATGGTTTCAATTAGAAAATTGCTCAGCATCATCAAAAACCCTAAATCAACAAATTGCAGAACGATAGAAGGCACGTGAAGCATTTTACGGCTTTCTGAAAAACCGCGCAAATTCGACGGGTTTTAAGTTTCGGTTTCTATCGGAGCGCATCTCGCTCCGGCGGCACCGCGCCCCGTGGAGAGATAGTGCAACCAGCCTCTGCTGCGCTGTCATCGCGTGACGCAGCAGAGGTTGGTTGCACTATTTCTCCACGGGGCGCAGTGCCGCCGGGGCCGAGATGCGCTCCGATAGGAAACCGAAACTTAAAACCCGTCGAATTTGCGCGGTTTTTCAGAAAGCCGTAAAATGCTTCACGTGCCTTCTATCGTTCTGCAATTTGTTGATTTAGGGTTTTTTGATGATGCTGAGCAATTTTCTAATTGAAACCATGCCCTTAAACCCAATATTAAAAAGTTAATTACGCAAAAATAATTAACAATCTAATTATCCCGGACTTTAATAATTTTCCTAAATAGGCCCTGGCCCAGGACCAAAACGACACAAGCCTTTTTTTTGTTGCGACGCGTAGTTTTCGCAATATCGAATTTGTCCACCTTTCGTGAAACACCCTGTATATATATATATATATATATATATATATATATATATTATATATATATATATATATATACATTAGGGCTGGGCGTCGATTAAAATTTTTAACCCGATTAATCGCCACCCTTTAATCGATTAATTAATCGATTAATCGGTTGCGTTAATTTTTATAAATAATATATTAAAAAGAATGCAACAACTCGTCTTGCCTTTGAAGACTTATTTTACTCTCTGTTACACGGCGCAAAGGACATTTAGAATTGAGGATACATATAGTTCAACGATTCAAAGACTCACATATTTTTGCTCCAGCTCCGAAGACAAAGAAGTTTGTCCACATTCTCCGACAGGAAGACAAGAAGTCAGAGCTTGGGCGATGCTTTCTTCTTTTTCAGAGAAAGGAACCTCGATGAGAAGGCGTTGATTGTTGTCTGCGTTTTGGCGGATGGTCCTTGCTGCAGCTACATGGGTGCTTCGCTTGTAGGCGATACTGAAGCGAACTTACGCTTCCACTGTACGAAAACGGCTTTTTGCAGATGATGCAGTGGACTTCCTTCGAGTTAAAAACTTCACCGCTGGAGTTTACTTTAAACCCAAACTTTCCAGCGAGATTGCCTTTCATACTCGTGAACTCGTCCATTTTTACGTGCCGAATACTGGAACAAGTAACCATGGCGTTGTTAGCTTCCCAGCTTGTTTTTCTGCTTGTTTGTCTTGCCTGGGCAGGATGTGTAATAGATCCTCAACACGTGAAGTTTCGCGGTCGCGCGGGGATCAATTGCGGGCCCGGCTTGTTCGTCTGGCCTCGGCAGAACTGTAATGTATATCCTCGAACACGTGACGCTTCGCGAGCGCGAGAATTGAACCTTGCTCATAGCACCTGGCTGGGAACGGACTTCTTTTGAGTACCGATTAAAAAACCGATTAACCGGTTAAAAAATTTGATCGCGATTAAAGCCTTAATCGATTAATCGGAAGGTTAATCGATCAATTGCTCAGCCCTAATATATATATATATATATATATATATATATATATATATATATATATTATTTTTTTTTAAAGCAAGAAGAAACAAAATGCTATGGTTTGTCTAGGCCTCGGTGGTCTACAACAGCACCGCGACGAACCGAAGAACCTGAAGGAGTTTGAACCGTTGCTCAGGACCCTGAGTACGATACCTCGGTGCGGCTCGCGGACATATGTCGCGCAAAAATGGATTCAGGAACTTTTCTGGATGGTGCTACCGTAAATCTAGCGGGATAAAGGAGTCGGCCATAGTCCCGGCATTCTTAATCAATGCTTACTTTTTTCAGGGGTCTGCCTAGATAAATTTAATACCGCAAAGTTCGACTCTCTTGCATGATTTCCCATAAACACTGAGCAGAATTTCAATCGCTTTTGGAACCACCTTACATCCTTTTTTAGGCTCTCTTTTTGCGTTGTGGCGATGTAAACGCCCATCAAGAACCCATCTCTGGTCGCGCTTTGGTGACTGTGCCCTCGTTCTTATTTTATGGCGAGAAAACAAATCTTTTTCTTGAACTTTTTATAATTTTCCGGCATCTGTAGCTGGATGGGGAAAGTGCACCATGTCCCTCATTGTTGGGAACGTAATAATTAAGTGGTGTGTGGTAATTAACGTTCATTTTCGTCATTTCAGAGCATAGAAATGACTACAAGCAACACATATGTTTTGATGTTTCGCACGAAAATCGAAGACTGGTCTGTAAAATGTGTCTCCGCCAGAGCAACTATCACAGACAAAGATAACAAAACCGCAAATTACACCATAAGATATTACCATGATGAACGAAAGTCGTAGTAAGTACTCGCTAAAATCGTATGCTTCGTAGATTTTCTGATGTAAAGGACAAAAAAACTCAAGGACATGTATCTTTTTAAAATTATTAATCAACTCTAGCCTTGTACAGCAGTTTTTTGTTTGCCCCGTTCTTCGTCCGTCGTCTTAGTTTTTTTTTAATGTGTAACATTAATTAGCTTGCCTGTTTACTTACTCTTTCGTGAATCGTTATAGGTATTTGACGGTGACAGTAGTGTATCACAAATAAGTGTTAGCTTGCTAAATAGAAAAAATAATTAAACATTTTTTCAGCATAAATTTTGTTCTGAAGCAACCAGAAAAACTTCTCAGTGTAGTAAGCGATCACTTCAGAGTTCAACATTTGGAAAATAATTGTTTTGTTGTTTTAAGGTGATGTTTTTCTTATATTTGCTTAAGTTTTACCCACTTCTTCACCCTATATGGACTAGGGGATATTGTAAGCTCTTGAAATTTGCCTCTTCAAATTGAAAGGAGTGCCTAATCTTTTCTAGCGGTCTCGTGTTTTGTTTGTTTTTTTGTTTTTTAGACCGTGATATAAGGATAACAATTATGACCGCAGGTAGTTTCGCGAGTAACACCGAATAGCTTTTGTCATAATTTTATGAAGATATAAATTCAAGAATTCTTCGAACTAGTATTAATACTTTATATTGAATTCAATGAGTATGGTAATATAGCAAGAAAGCAACCAACTGTTCTGATATTGTAAAATAAAGTATCTCATTTTGCAACGCAGCCTATTTGGTAAAGATAGAGCTACAAACGCAGAATCGCTACATGATAACGCAGTTGAAATTGTTTGATTTCGGACTCCGTATTCTGAATTTCGAAAAGTAACAAGAAAAGTAACGTACTATTGCACTTAAAGTAATTATTTTTTCGTATTGTTACCAGTGATCTGAAGAAATTATAACTCAATCTGTCATGTTGGAAAATGCATCTAGTGTCAAAGAAGCATATTTTCTGGCTAAGGTGATTCAAAATCAAATTAATTTGATTCATAGGAAAGAACTCCGATTAAAATCATCCAAATATAAAATAAATAAATATAATTTATGGGATGTTTTTATACAATGTTTTTTTCCGTTCAGGTATCGAAAGCCTAAAGCAAAGTTGGAGTAATAAGGTCTGAAAAAAAGATATAATTGTATATTAACTTTGTAATTTTACGTCGGAATATGTTACTATTTCTCTATGTGAGCCCAAATACACGAGACAGTTTTGTTATCACTAAATTTATATGATGATCCCAAGACAATGTTTTCTGAAGCATGACGCCTAATTTCTAGAAGGGTATGATCTTTACAGGAGCCGAATTTACTGTAATTGTTTTGGTTACGCCTATATGCTTGTTTAAACCGCGAAACAAACTTCCATTTGATTTTGCATTTATCTTTAAACCATTTTGTCCGTTCCTCTAATCTGGTAAAAGTGTTAAATTTTCGTGCTCAATTAATTCATCAGGTATTTTGAGAGTCAAAAATATACTTGTATCATCTACGTAAATAAAATAAAAATTAGCAGACGAAGGAAAATTATTTTTTGGAACTTGTTCAAGATACTGTGACAGAAGTTTCAGAATATTTTATTCTAATTTCAGCACGAATGTAACAGTCACAGTGAGAGCTTTGAAACAAACTGACTACTTGCTAGAGAATGTTATTCGAGGACGGTTCAACGGTAGGTAACACTCGATATAAGCTTCAAATCAATTTGTTTGATAAGTAAATTATTGATCTCTAATATATCTCAAATCGTGTAGATAAGAACGTCCTAATGCATGAGTTGCTCAGAGGATTTAAATTCTCCCGGCAATATTGGCACGTGAAAAGTGCTTATTTTGGCAAGCGTTTTTATAACATGTGTTTTGCTTAAAGGTTTTAGAGCAATGCCACATTGATCACACCTTCCCCAGTTACACTGACAGTGCTAATGTGCTACTTCTGTACAGATATATACATAAAATTCTATGGATGGAGCGTTAAGTGCGCGCTGCAGAACCAACAAATCTTGGGTTCAATTTACACCCCATTGTCGTGCCGTCGTCCGTTCAGTTGTCACTATGGCAGTGATGCACGCGAAAGATCTCACTCTTGGAGTCGTACTGCACGGTCAACAGTTCTGATTTACACCGGAGACATCGGACCCTCTTTGGGAATAGGCTATCTTATCATTATCTATATGTTTCTACAGCAAATTGTTTTACAGCGGTTGATGTTAGTGTCCTATTCAGGCGAAACCCGCCGTTGTCAGAACGCAAAAACCAACGTGACAGCGGGGAGAGTGGCAATGATGAGTGGCAACGATAAGATGAAGATAGTGACAGCGCTCTGCCGCAGTATCACTTTCTCTCACTCTGTCTTTCTCTCGGTCTCTTTCTCTCTCTCTCTCTCTCTCTTTTATTGTCACTCTTTGCCCAATCACGTCATCTCTGAAGAGAGGCTCTACCGCCCCTTTCCCTCTTGCTGGCGCAACTGCGGGATTCTTGAATGTTTTCCGTGCGACTAGGAAGAGGCAAAGAGAATGCGTTACCGGCGTGCCACCGACGACGAGCTGCGAAGGAGCAAGGTAGACTCAAAGCGGCGGAGGCGGAGGGACCTGCACGACGTCCTTCCTTTCGCCGCAACGATCCCCATATTTTAGAGGGCATTTCTGAAGAACCCCTTTGGGTACTCGTTCCACTTGTGCTACTGGTTGTGCTTTCGAGAGACCTGACGTCCACGCAATTCAAGCCGGTCTCTGTTCTTGACCAAGAGTTATCCGTCCAAGACGTGTGTAGTTTCAAAATCAGCGTGAGATACAGGTCTGCTTTAAAAAAGGAACTGTTCACTAAAAGCATATTTCGTAAAACATCTTTCAGCAACGCAACAGCCCCAGCCGTTAATCGCAGCACACTTCATGTGGTGGTTTGAGTTTTTACTTAAAGGGTCCCTGACAACAATAACACCGCAATTTATTAATATTATCACTATTATTGCTGACGACTGAAAAGGATTCCTAGGGATCGCCCTAAAGATATCAAGCTTGAGGACTGCGTATTTACAGAGAAAAAAAATATTTTCAGAAAGCTTGGTTTGGAACGTCTTTTTGGATGACTTCAAACAGAAAATGGGGTCTAACTTTCTATCTTACCCTCACATCGCTCATGGGCACGCGCCCGTGCCACCCGGCCAACCGGGAAAATATTTCGCTGAGACCTTTTTTCGCCTGCAGTCGACGCGTCACTTTTCCGTTCCTCTTTCTTTTAGCAGTTTTAATTGGTCTAAAATGATTTCTAAAACTGTAAGGAAGAAAACGTCATGCAGCAGATCTTGGGGAGCGCACGTGAAGGACAACGATGCAAAGGTGCTGCGTGAAGTTCTGGCCCAGCACTACCAAATCTACAGGTGCCGTGCTACACAAGTTGTATTTTTCAAAAGGAGGAAGCACAAGATAATGCGTGGTTGGTTGCAATCTCCGAAGAACCGCTGCAGAGACCAGTCTCATACTCCCTGATCTGTTGTCACCCCTTTGTTGACAAGGACCATGAGAAAAACCTCAATATATCTAAATCGTTGGGAGTTGGATTCCGACCTCAACGGAAACATGCCGTCGTTCCGACGAACTTTCCGGCAAAACGCCATATTGAAAGTATGAAGGAGAAGCTAGGAGACGGCCGTTGTTTTGTCACTAACACCTCCGGCCTCTGATTTTTATTTTTCGAAGTCAGCAGTGTAGTACCTGTACAGCCGTCGTAAGAGACGTATTTTATTAATGACAATATTAATTATTACATATATGCAATTTGCGACATCCCTTAACGGTTCAAAACTGCAATCGCTAATTACGTCAAAAAGAAATAATAACAAGGAACAGTTTAAAATGGGGGAGGAGGACGCAAGCTTTGACAGGCTCTTTCGCGCGCCAAAAATGTTTTAGCATTGCTTCTTTTGTGTGTGTGTGTGCGTGTGTGCGTGCGTGTGTGTGGGGTGGGGGGGGGGTGTTTTGTGTTTGCGTTTTCGAAGCGCTTGAGCCGGTAAAAAATATCCATCTTGGGGTTGTCAGGTGCCGCCTCAAACAAAGCATCATTATGTGTGTGTGCGTGGGGGTTCAGCCGGTCCTGTAAAAATGTAATGTCGCTCCTTTTTCTTTTTTTTTTTAGACCGCAGCTTTTAGTTGCTTGTTTCCGGGCCAGCCGGAAACAAGTGTTTCGGCAGCCGGAAACATTTCGCGGACCCGTTACGCCGTCGGCGTAACGGGCCCGCGAGCTTTAGTGGGGAAAATTGAGGACACGTAGCCTCAACATCAATTCAATCCCCCGCTACGTGACCTCGATACCAATTGAATTCCTTCTAAGTCTAGCGGGAAATCCAGTTTCTCCGCTACATTTAGCGGACAAATAAATCCGCTAGTCTTACCCCGCTAGATTTAGTTGGGAAAAATTGACGTCACGCGACCTCAACACCAATTCAATTACCCGCTAAATTTTGCGAGGAATCGAAATTGTGTCCAGGTCACGTGACGTCAATTTTCCCGCGAAATCTAGCGGAGAAACTGAATTTGTTCATATGTGACATGACACCAATTCAAGCGACGTCATTTTCCCTGCAATATTTAGCGGGGAAACTGAATTTGGAGTAGGAGGGGAGAGGAGGCGATGGAGGAGAAGGAGCAGAGAGTACAGAGGAGGAGGAGGAGGGGAATACCCTCACCTCCTCAAGAGCTGAGCTCTAATTTCGCTTTACAGAGATTTGCAAATGTCTTTCATTTTTTTTATTTGATTCGATTTCTGTTTTAAGTAAATATACAATTATTCAGTTTATGATTAAATATCGAGTGTAAAATCCCAATGCGCACCAAGAACATAAGTGTGCCTCGCACTTACGTTCCTCGAGAGTATTCGCTTACGAATCGCGCATACATAATGTTCTCTCAGCTCTGACTGCCACCCTGACGCCATTAAGGGAGAGTGTAGTTATGTTTGTGCCTTTTGCATCGCGTTTGGTTGTTTGCTCAAGTAAGACGGCAACGCTGAATTTCAAGACGGATCGGTGACTAACTTTATAAATGTAAAAATGTAAAAGTTTCTGGCAAATTTTTTTTTAATTTCTAGATAAAATGCATTGAACAAAGGATTGGTGCGAAAATGGGTTAGAATATTTAATGAACAAAGTGATTCTGTACGCATTGTAAGACACTAAGTTCCTTTAGGTCACGGAACATTTTCTAGAGGAAGTAGTAAAGAAATCTTTGTGTCTTGCAACCAATGTTCCTGGAGCTTCGGAAAGGTATTCTTTTTTCTTTTTCAAGATTATAGCAACGAAAGATACGTCGGCTAAAATCTCCGGCGGCAGACTACTGTTAGCCCCTTCCACCTGGCAAATACCGAGCGCTCGCATGTTTGGAACTGGAATCATCGGGTCTCGGTTTTTGAAGCGACCGAGAGACGCCCCTCAGGGTTACACAATGCAGCAGATGGAGCTGCGCTGCTCGCTGGCATTTCTCTGCCCTTTGCTACGGCGCTGTGCCGGCTGTTCTCTCCACGACAGCCGCCCTCCGATGCTTCGCCAGCCCCACGTGTATCACGAAACTCGTCGTACTGGACGAGCGCAGCTCATATTTACTTTCTTAGCTTAGAGGTCAACCGATCAACGTAACCTCCTTATTCAATGATAGGTATACACCCAAGTAAGAGACTTGTTCACACGTTGATCGGAGCTCCGGCTGTTTGGCGGGAACGTGGACAACTCGTAACGAGGCTTGTAACACCACCGCATCCCTCTGATATTCTCATTCCTTTCTGTCGACAAGTGCTACTGGCGCAATCGCTTTCGTGGCTGCGACAACATTGCTAACGCAAATATCAAAATTGAAATGTTGGGAGTGACTACGAATCAAACTCCTCCAAAAAAGGCAGGCAAAGACAACTTGTCCGGAACGTTTGAAGCACTCTGAAACTTTCCGCCAGATCGGTTGGAGCTTCTGAGCAAGTGCTCCACCGACTTCAGATCTACGTGAGGCGTACAGGTAGATCGCTCGCATTTCGCGAGGGGCAGAGGAATCCGCTCGTCAAGAGCGCGCCGAACTCTCGCTATTTGATATGGGAATGGGCTACATAACAGTACAGTATCTGTCATATAAAAACAGCATAACAATAAAAGTAATTATGTTGAAAAATAAGGTAATGTATCCAGGATTAATAGAAGATAAATTAATGAAGAATGGTTTATCGCATTATACAAAGACTGTTAAAACGTTATTTTGCCTGCAAAGTTATGTTAAATGTATGCACGCATTGCACGAGTGTTCTTATCTGCCTGTAATTTCCAGACACTTTGTATCTAACTGCTGAAATATTTTAAAAGTTAACATTTTGTTTCTCTATTTTAAAACCAGAAACAATTCCAAGTGCTGATCCGACTCCTCAAGGAAGCAACAACTATATCGAGTTCAATGACGATGACTGCACTTCCTCGAGCAGTCCCTTTATGGATGCGGGTAAGGATAACTTCAATTCGAGATCTAGATTGAGCAACTTTCTCCTGGTACAAATTGTAGAGTGCTAACTATCTTCGCTCACAGCCGCTCTCGAAAGGTATCATCAAAATGAAGACTACCTTGAACCGGAGGATCCTCAACTCGAAATGTTTGGAGGCTATAAGCGGAATGACCTTGACTTCTACTTCATATACAGCCAGCCAACATGTAGTGTTCTCAGGGTAGGAAAAGGTAAGCTGGTTAAAACTGTAGCAAGATAAACGTCACGTTGTTGTTTGTTGTTGTTTTTATTATTTTACACCTGTAAAGACGAAATTGTTTTCTTTTCTGCAAATGAGGATGCAACTAAATCAAAGAAAGTTCAAACGCCTAAATCTGAACTGAGAGGAACTGTGAGATGTAATAAGAATAACTTATTCTGCGGTAAGCATATGTGTAACGCTAGGTGGACTTTATTTAAATTAAACCAAGCTTTACTTTCTCAATGATATATGTTCATATACGTTGTGCGCTGAGACCCGTAAATAAACTTTGATGCCTCTAACGATTGCATCGTTAGTTCGTTTGAATTATAGACTTGTACTGCTCGAACGTAAAGACAATTATAAAAAAAAAGCTAAGGTGTTTCAGGTGTTCACTGTTATTGTAGGCAATACTTTTTTTCTGCGCGCGGGATTGGGCTTTTACACAATACCCATAACAGGTTTTACTGGCTGATATTACGTGGCTTGTTTTCTTCAAATAAACATTTAGCTCTAGTATAAAGCATCTGCCCTCAAGCGCAATGACTCAGTTTTGATATCGGACTCCGCCAGTAATCTGTTCCTATTGACTTATTAAATATAAGATTGTGATAAGAGGTTTTGACATATGTTTGGTAGTGTAGGCGAAGAAAAAAGAGCCATAGTGAATTATTTTACCTGATCTCGGCTCCAAGTACATTCTACCGCGTGAGTCAAAGATATAGTCGCTCTTTGAATGAACCACAAAAATTTGTTTCTAAACGTATCGAGCTTGGCCGAAAACAGTGTAATTTCTCTGTTAAAAGTTTAAAGTAAAAGCTTAGTTAAGTAAAGAGTACAAAATTAAGAGCTTGAATTCGGTATTTGTGGTGGTCGTCTGTTTAGAATGAGTATCTGATTAGCGCAACAACCGACAAATGGCAAAAATTAAAAGACAGGACGCAGAGAATGCACTTCGATCTCTGATAGCTGACGATTTTTCTGAGTCAAGTCCGACACGGGCTTCTTTGGTGTAGAGCATAAGCTTTTTCTACTTTTACCACTAAACACTCCGAATCAACAAAAAGCGAACTAGAATTCTTGGCCGGAGTATTTTGGTTATATATGTCAACAGCTGCCGTCATCGATCGGCTCTTGCTCCAATCACACAACTTTTTTAGCCGAAGGCCACCGAAGGTAGCAAATTTACGCTATTAGTGTTTTGCTCTATATTCATGTAAGTTGTTTTTATTTTAGTTCTGCTTAAAAGTATAGTACTCAAAATATAATCCTTTAAACGAGGCCATTCAAATGGTATTTTAAGAGCCGTTCCTTTTTAATTGTTATCGACAGCTTAGATTCACACGTGTAGATGGATTTAACAGATTCTGAATAGGCCCCCAATACACGAGGAAAATATGCTAATTTTTAGTTATGTATGCAATTCTTGTTTGATCTAAGTGTACTTTTTAAAGATACGTTAAAAATTCGTTACCGAGGTGGTACCACAAACTCATTAGGAGTAATTTAAATTAAAATATAAATTATTTGAATCAATATTTTAACCAACATCGGAAGTACTCGAATAGTGAAGCCGATATGCAAACATACGATAGCTGATTTATTTTGTTATATACTCAATCAGATTGGGCAAGTGCATAAACTAGATCATTTAGCACTCATCACTGTCTTTTGAAAATATACAGTACCCATGTGCGTTCGAAACTAGAATTTGCACCTGTCGTGTGGAACTCCACCTCTGTAACAGCAAGTGAAAGTATAGAACATGAACAAAAGCGATTTGTGCGCATCATTTACGACAGATATTTTGGCAGAAAGTGTTTTTAGAAATATAATTCGATTTGAGCAAAATTAACATTGGGCATTTGATGTAAAAGAAGGTCTGTTCGCGATGTTCAGTATTTACATAGGCTAATTCATAATGCAATAGACAGCCCCACTTTCCTCATTTCTGTTCACTTTCGCGTTCCACTTAGAACAAACTCTAGATATCCAAGAGTATTCTACATAGACCTCATTCGAAACGCATCACCGGTTTCGCGTATTCAACATGTTTTAAACACGCAATTCACTAACGTCGATATTTTTTAGTATAGACCTGTCTGTTGGAGAACGATAATCTTGATGCAGGTGTTTTTAATTGGCATTTAGACATGCTTGTGTGCTTGCATATTTTTACACAACTCTCTATGTTGTGTGTATTTCAAGTGTGTGTACTTAACCCAGTAAGCTCCCGAGCTGTTGGTTAGCACAAGAAAAAAAACATTGATTGACTGACATTGATTTATAAGTTCTAAAGGCAGAACTCAAAAATGCTTTTTTATATAAAATTAGCAACTTAAAGTGAACCAAATTGAAACAAAATAAAGGGCATTATCTTTGTAAGCCAGTATATCATAACCTTCGCCTTATCAGTCTTTATTTCCAGTGTATTTTTGTATTGGTCAGTAAGCCTATTTATCTAATATTGCTTTTGCTCTCCTTCGTTCACCTCCTCAGCAGCAAGGAGGGGGTACTTTATCTAATCTGCTTATATTACAAATGTGTTGTCTTGTCAGCGTTACGACAATATAATTCACATCAACATGGAAAAATATTTTTGCTCTAACACTGTATCGTAAGGTACACATAGTGTGTCAGTTCTGTCGTCGCAAAATTAAAATGCTGCAATCTATTCGCAACTCCAGCCCGTCGCTAGCCCTCTGGTGAACGAATGAAGAACCAGGGGAACAGGGACGGCGGCGTAGACGGTGGCAGGGATTGTCGGCCTTAGTGCTGCTGTTGTCGCATGGTTCTCGTCAGCGTGCCCGCGCATCGTGCAGTTTTAATTAAAAAAAAAAGAAATGCGTTAAAATAGGATTTGTTTTTGTTCAGCTCCGCGACCTTTAAATGTAAACATTTTAATATTCTTAACGCACGTCAACATCACCGTCACCTGTAGTACGTTCCAGCCCTGACTTTTATATTTAATTAATTTTTATGCAAATAAATTAATTTTAGCACACTGACCAGCGTCAGAGAGCGGGCGCACGGAAAAGCCTGTAGTATCTATCCCCGTCCCATCCGCTATCTTGACACTTCCACCCCTCCATCTATACGAGAGCGCGCGGGGACGTCAGAACAAAGACTCCTGACTGGAATGGTTAGTGAGCAGACGTAAAGCTAGCTGCCTTTGTCTTTACTTACTATTCGAACGCGTTCGAGCTCGTTCGAAGTGGGAATAGAGACAGAGGCAGTTAGATTACGCTTGCTCACTAACCATTCCAGTCAGAAGTCTTCGTTCCGATGTTCCCGCGCGCTCTTGTCGCTTCCTCTTCCTCCGTTTCTCGGCGAACAAAAGGGTAGGCATGTTTACTGCGACCCATAATTCGCCTAATTTGGTGCATGTCAATTGGGAGACCTCGTTTACCATTCTTGACACGGCCACCCGAAGCTTCAAGAGCTCACAATTAATTGAAATGTTCTTGCTTTCTTTTTTCTTCTTTTAAGAATGCGACTTATGGCTGAGGCACTCTGATCTGCAAGCGGTGCTCGAAGCTGCAAAAAAAGAGACGGAAAAGGAAATGGAATCCATAAAAATGAAGTTAAAAAAGGAAGCGGAAAATATAAAAAAAGTCCCAGAAGTGAGTGAGGAAATCAAGGAGACAGAAACTGAAACACAAGCTCTTGCGGAAAGGGAACTAGACGAATCAGCAACAGGAGGGAGCGAAATGACAAAAGAGACGGCAACAACAGACGGAAGCACATCGACATCAACAACGACAGAACAGTGTGAAGAAGACGAAGAGGATAAAAAGTTAAAAGAGATGGCCCAAACAAAATTTAAGGAGGCCGTATTTAGAAATATTCCCGTAGCTTGTCGTTTTGCCTTCTTGCAATCGTGTGAGTATCCAATGTACGTGGTGTATGACGAGACATGCAATTGTACAGAAACGGAAGGGGACCATAAAGCGTACGAGAATTAATTTTCACTAAGAATACTCGTCTATATGTTCGTTGGTTGGGGAGCAATGATATACATGCCAACCACAAATTTAATTTCGCTCATTATGGCATATACCTAGACTACATACCATGTAAAATAAAATATAAGTTGGTGGAACTTTATTACATCTGTATTTCGTTTCTTGTAACATATAGCGTAGCATGAATCACCTAAGTGCGGGACCATTATAAATACTTTTTTTTTCATTTATGTTGGTTCTTGCGCTCGGCGCGTCTACATGTCATCGCATAGTTGAATGGAAACATCTCTGCTAAATTGAGAAATCACCCGGCATGAAAGCACAATCGGATCGAAAGTCTCCTCGAACCGTATTGTCAGTTTCAAAATGCTGGAACATCTGTCTGACTCCAGGATATAACGAGCTTTAAGGATCGGCGATAGCTTTATAGCGACATGTGGAGCTGACGCTAAACTGGCCTTCGTCTACTACTTTGATCGTCCAAGAAAACAGCAGGAACGGCTACGTTCAGCTAAATATTCATATTACCAAAAAAATTCAGATGTTGGAGCGCTGAAAGGTTATCATGAAAGGTAATCATAAACACAACATGAAAGTTGTGTTTATCTGTTTTTGGTTTTTTGCCTTTCCGGGAGACAAAAACGTCACCAGCTCGCTATTCTCTACTCTGTTATGCCTACAGTGATGGTCCACGGTGAAGGAAAAACCGTGAATGTGCTTATTAATGCCGCGTGCCAATATCTGAGTCAGCAGCGTACTTAACTCCCACGCCGCTGGCTGGGGCTTGATCCCCGACAGCGCTTGCGCTTGTCCTTTTAATCCTTTTGTTTTTTCGCATGACTGGTATGTTCAAAATTTATTTATTTATATATTTATTTATTTCAATATACTGCCAATCCCCGAAGGGATTATTGCAGGCATTGGTACATAATAAAAAGATACATGTGAGGCATTTAACAACGAATGAACAACACTTCTCGTCATTCAAAACATCTAATAATTACGAAAAAAGTTCATCTTCGACTGCATTGATAAATGATTCAACAGTGCCGTGACTGAACACGTGTGGATCAAGGCTATTCCAGATTCTAATAGCAGAGGGAAAAAATGAGTGTTTAAAAGTGTTATTATGAAACGAATAGTCAACAAGTGTATGGCTGTGCTTGTGTCTAGTCGGTCTTGTGTTAGACAATTGAACGTACTTGGATGAGTCAATCTTAAAGGCGCCTTGTAAAAGAAGGTAAAGAAATTTCAGACGATTTAATGTTGCGCGGTCAGTAATGGTCTGTAAACCTGCTCATTTCAGAAGCTCTGTGGGGGAGTCAAAACGACCATACTTGTGATAAACAAACCTAATTGCGTTTCTCTGAATGCTTTCAAGTGTGTTTATGTTTATCTTCGTGTGAGGGAACCAGGCAATATTTGCGTATTCGAGCACTGGACGTATAAGGGTTTTATATGCAAGGAGTTTTGTTTCACAGGACGAAGATTTTAAGGTTCTCTTCAGAAAGAATAATTTCGTGAGAGCTTTATTGAATACATATTTAACGTGTGCGTTCCAGTTAAGATCAGATGTTATCAAGACTCCTAGGTACTTATACTCGGTGACTCTATGCAAAGGTTCATCTTTAAGGCTATATTGAAACTGGGAGACATTCTTTTTCTTTCTCGTCAAACTCATGGAGACTGTTTTTTCTTTGTTAAGCACCATTTGCCAGTCATCACACCAGTCGGAAATCTTTTCAAGAGATTTGTTTAGTAGGATGTGATCATCTTGGTTCTTAATTTCTTGATATATGATACAATCGTCAGCGAATAATCTTATGTTAACATCAATGCCATCTGCTATGTCATTTATGAAAAGAAGAAATAAAAATGGAGCTAAAACGGAACCTTGTGGGACGCCGGATACTACAGCAACTGGTCGCGTACTTTGTCCCTCGTAATAAACAAATTGGAAACGATTTCTTAAGTAGTCTTCAATCCATGCAATTATCGGTCCTTCGCCCATAACGTGTTTAAGTTTTATTATCAGTTTGTCGTGGGAAACGCGGTCAAACGCTTTCGAGAGATCCAGAAACACTGCATCTACCTGACTTCTGTTGTTTATGCCCATCGTGAAATCGTGAAGAATCTCAGTTAGCTGTGTAACTGTCGATAGTTCACTTCTAAAACCGTGCTGATGTGGGAATAAGATCTTGTTATTTTCTACAAATGATGTCATGACTTTGAGAATAATATGCTCTAGAAGTTTGCAGCAGGTGCAAGTAAGTGATATGGGACTAAAATTTGATGGCTAGAGTCTTATCGCCAGATTTATGTATAGGGATTACTTTCGCAACTTTCCATTCGGCGGGTACCGAAGAAAGGAAGAGAGACTTGTTAAAAATTAGCACTAAATACTTGCTAACCCATTCGGCGTATCTTTTAAGAAACATATTCGGAATTTCGTCAGGACCGTTACCTTTTTTGGTGTCTAAATTGAGTAAAAGTGCAAATATGCCTGGTTCCGTAACTATTAGGCTTCCAAGTTCTTCAGCAGTGTTGCGTTGTGGTAGAGTTAAACCGTCATTACCATCATCAGCTGTAAATACCGACTTAAAGTAATTGTTAAATTCATCTGCCATTTTTTGTTTCTCTATGGAGCTGATACAATTCATTTGAGGCTTTTTTGGGTTAACGTGGTTCCAAAATTTCCGAGGTGACGTTTTCATGAACTCGTGAAGGGTCACATTATAATACTTATGTTTGGCTTCTTTAATTTTTAATTTAAGAAGTTTAGAGTGCTCTGAAATCTTTGCTTTGTAGTCGGTGTTGTCCTGGATAGAGTGTATTTTAGATGATTTTCTTAGCCGCTTGAGTTTGCGTTTCAGGTGGATAATTTCTCGCGTGATCCATGGGTTGTGCTTTCTTGTTATTTTTTTGTTTTTTGGGGACGAACTGTGTAACGCAGTGCGTGACAATTGATTTAAACTCGTTCCATATGTCGTCAATACTGACATCTATCTCATCACAAAGTTCACGGAAATCATAAAATCTATGGGCAAGGTAGGTTAATATACACGCGTCATCGGCACTGTTGAAATCAAGTACAGTTTTGATGGTGCCGTATGAGAACCTAGATGTACGTATAGGTATGGTGCATATAACTGCTTTATGGTCGGATATGTCCGTTACTACTTCAACATCAATTTGCCTCTGAGGGAAGTGGTCACTAAGAAATACAAGGTCAAGTAAACTGCTGTACGTTCCCTGCACCCGTGTTGGCTCTCTTACGATTTGTGAGAGATTAAACGCAAATAAAATGTCTAATATTGCATCAGAGGTAACAGTTCCAAGTTGCAGCGAATCCCAGTTTACCTCAGGTATATTAAAATCGCCAGCCATTAATAATCCTTTGATTTTTAATGTGTTGTTGCATGTAATCATATAAGTTGTACAGACACTTGTGGTCGGAGTTTGGAGGCCGATAAACAACACCTACAACAACAGAATAATGATCGAATGACACTTTGCACCATAAAGATTCAACAACTTTCACATCAGGCATATGTTCGTAGGGGATACCTCGTTTTAGAAGTATTGCTACTCCGCCACCTCTAGTCGTTCTGTCTTTTCTCAGGATGATGTAATTTGGTGGGACAATTTCGCTATCAAGTATTAAGGGATGCAACCACGTTTCTGTGATTGTAACTATGTGTGGACTACATTCTAAGAGAAGGGACTCCAATGCGATATGCTTTATTTTGAAGACTCCTTGCATTTATATTTACGACTGTAAGCTTAGATGGAAGAATGTGGCTTTCGGTTAGTTTTCGTCGGGAACATCGTTTTTTTCCACGGGAATTATGTCTTGTTTTATCTCATCCCACGCATAGAGATGCCAATTTATTCGAACCTTATCATATGTTAAGAAAACCTTTTCTCGCTTATCTCGGTTGGCTTTAGTGCGGTCCCAAAGCTTCTTACAGTATTTGATGTACGTGTCGGGAGAAATCTTCACCGATTGAAAGATGTGTTCCTTTCAGTTTGACGCAGTTTTTCAGTATCTTTGATTTATCTCTGCTGTCCAGTAGTTTGAGCATGACTGGTCGGATCTTATTATCAGCCTGTTTCCCGAGGCGGTGAATTCTTTCAATGCCTGCTATTTGTACGTTTAGAATTCTCTCGAGAATTTCACCTACGACTACTCTTTCGATTGTCTAACTGTTTTCGTTCTCTTGTTCTTTAATTCCGTAGACAATCAGATTCGACCGTCTACTTCGATTTTCTAAGTCGTCTACCTTTCTGGTAATAATTTTAACAGTCGTTTCAAGTTCAGTTAGTCTCTCCCGACATGCACTGACGTTCTTCTGAAGCGTACTGAGACTTTCCAGTTTGTGCTCGATCGCAGAAAGTCTGTCATTTGTTGTAGCCTTTTCATTTTTAATTTCCTGTATGTCCCGGGCGATTTCTTTCAGTTGTTGCAAAATAGCGGCTGTTTCTGGACCAGGGTTGACCTCGACATCCCCACTCAGCAAAAGTAGCATTCTCGGAGAGAAAAACACATCGCACAACCACAAGTAACAGGACCGTGGGCACGGCAGCAAAATCAAGCAAACATTATTGCTACGGTAGGACTTGCCAAATCGTTTGCTTACCTGGACGAGAAAGACGAATGGGTTGTTAGCCCTCATGTTGGCAGTGCTGCCGTGCCCAATGTCGAGGAGCGTCTCGCTGCGCCGTTTTATAGCCCGAAACGGTGATGTCACAGTCGATGATAAAAGTTTATCAAAAAATGAAGAAGTATGAACAAAGAATGACTCGAGAATCTTGTTCGAGTTCGGAAATGTCTAGATACCCACGAGCTTACAAAAGTAGCTTTGAATGGCTACTTGAGGGAGTCGTTCTTCCCTCGCCGTCAAAGTACGGTCTTTGTCACTTTATGTTTCCCGGCCCAAGTTAGCCGCATTAAATGTTCATTTTATGTTTTCTTAATAACGTTCACGTTTCTATCTGTGACATATGCTATATACATAATATACTTTATTATGACGAACTGACGCGTGTACGCGTCCCACCGGGTGAGGTGTCGTGTCAGGGCCCCCTATAACTGCTTGCCACCACCTCGGCATGGTCCACCGACCATAGAAGGACGGTGCTTATTTTACGATCTGCCGCTCCTCCCAGGATGGAGAGACCTAATTAACAATAGCGCGCTTCTTGAGCTGATCTTAAGAGTCATCGTGGCCTATAAAACATACCTGCATTTGAACGTTGACGCGTGGCACAGAGAGTGCCACTCGTCGACCTTCAACGGTCGTTGTCGTTTTTGAGTACGTTTCAAAAAGCAGATTTTGATGTTATCGTTGTAGGAAGACGAGAATGCGAAAGAGACCATAACTTTATCAGGCTCTTAACCACTTGTTTCAGCTTCCGCTGCCTCGACACATTTTCTTACAATACAATCAGGCTGTCGAGAGAAATTAATTTTTCTACGCCTATGCTTGTTTTTGTTATGTTTTTATAGATACAAAAGGACATCCGTTAAGTGGCGACGCCATATCCTGAACTGGAATTGTGTAACTGGAGTTAAACGCGAGAGGTTCTTATGACCCCGTAAGCAGCTCCTAGCTAATCGAGCTCCCCGTCAACACCTTGTACCTTAAGAAGTCAATTATTCTACTTGCTGCGTGCGATACTTGACATCTCAACATCCTACGTTCGTATGGGTAGCTGCTCAATATTTTACACCCCTTTAATTTCGTGACGGGGGTTCGAGTTCGACATGCCTTTCGGTCAGCAGATCACTCTTCGCTCATTGAGAATCGAAAAAAATATATGACGTTTTAAATTTAGGAAAACGAACAAACAACTCCACATAAAAAAACAGTCACATTTTCCCATACTGGTTGAAGTAATTTTTTAGTTCATTAAAAAGTATAGCAGATTGTTTCGCCAGTATATATACCATATTAAGCTACAGATTAATACCGGTGGCCTAACTTTAGTCACTAGCGGCTTGAGGAAACGCAGGATGTGCCCGGTCCAAAGTATCTTAAAATTATCGTAGATAGAATTAGGAGAACGTGTTGGTTAATCATCTTGGTACGCGAACGCAAATGGAGACAAGGGACACGCAAAAAGCACGTCAGCGTCTCTGACGTATTTTTTTGTTTTGTTTTCTGTTTCTTTTTTTTTTTTGCGTTTGCATACCAAGATGTTAAAACTATCGTAATCGCCTCGCAGTCAATGTGATTCCAGCATCCGTTCATAAGAACGCCGGAAAAAATAGGCGATGAAAAAGCGCGCAAAAAAAAAACGCGTTTTGCGTTTTTTTAATTTACACTGACTATAGTGCTTCGTGTCAAAGCTTAGTTACAATACAAATTTATGAGGTTGCGTATTTTCAATTAGTAAAAAAAGGAAACCATTTGTGACTTAGTGACTTGACTATGAGCCAGCAGCATATTAAAAATAGCGCAAAAGAGACGGGACAAAAAGACGAAGAAGCACACAGGACAAGCGCATTTAATGTACATTACCAACTTGCCCAGCAGACCAAGCTTTTACAGCCTGCAGCACAACGTGTGATCAAATTTGCAATAAGTTAGTATGTCATCGGCTGTTTGTTTTTTCTATGAAGGCGCGGAGTTTGCAAGACTTCTAGAAATTTCAGAAAAAGTTTTGATTGTAAGCGCTTATACAAAGAAAAAAAAAACCTGTCTCCTTGGGGTATTTTGATAGACTCCCCTGCGGCCGTATATGGGGTCGCTGTTACGGCAGGGGCTCATGCAGCCCAGGTGCTGCGCGTATTTCTCAGCTTAATATCAGGCAGTTTATCGTATGCCTGTGCTCATCGTTTTGAGGGGAGAGGATGCTTCGATGAGCACGTGCTCTCCTCCTCTGAACAAACGCAGGGCGCAAACGCCGCCTAAACGCCCGTTGAAAAGCCGGTCTCCACGCCGCATCCACGCAGGGCGTCACGGTTACGCTAGCATCATATTACACATACAGAAGCCGGCTATGAAACAAGTTTTCATGTTATCAAGTGGCCCCAAATGAACATCTTTGTTATTCTTGGGATGACAAATGAACTTATAAGTAACCAAATTCATTCGTGGCGACGACAAATCGTAGCTACAATGCGCGCGATTCGTTCAGCGCTGTATTGGGGCAGTCTGGGGCAGGTGATGCGAAGAGACGACCGTTCTCGTCGGCACGATGTGATGTACTAGTGGGAGGTTTCGTACTTCGAAGTCTACCGCCGTCTATTTGTATGAACTCAAGATCTGCCTATTATCACTCGCGAACAAGCTTCTGGTTCTCTATCAGCAGGAATAAACAAATGGTTCTGGGCGACCTCTGCGTGTTCAATAATTGACAGTTCGTATGATCATCAAGGGATCTACCAGTAGTATCGCTTTGATGTATTGATAGTTATACCTTCTTTGTTTGTCACTAAAGCAAAATATACGTAGTTCCATTACCAAAGGGTTTGACACAATCAGTTCAACGACGGTACAGTGCAGTTCTGTCACCTTGCTGATAGCAACGAGTACGGTCGATGCAAGCTCTCGACGACTTCTATTCGACGATTTCCGGGCATTTTCGCAGCTGCCGTGGCCAGTCCGTCACTGTTTTGAACTTCATCAGTCTCGGGCACGACTTGATTTCAGTAGTCATCTTACCTGCCTACTTATTCTCGATGATGTTTTGTCTTCAGCGATGTAGCGAGTAGAGAGTCCTTCTCGCGTTCGGTGAGATTTAGGGCCCCCGATGGCTCCGTTATCTCAAAATGTGAGCACGAAAACTACTGTCACTGTCAAAATATTCTGTTATCAACCGATAATAACACACAATCACAGATGTAAAGAGCAGTCGTGTCTATTTAAAGCTTTGACTCCTGTCTTTGAAAGTTAAGCGAAAAAATGATTGAATTTGGCGACCTTTAATTCGTTACTCACCGAAGAAATACAGCGAAAAGCAGACGCCAACAACGGCTACTACGGCAGTTTTTTTTTTTTACATCGCGTGATTTTTTTCCGTTAACCGTATTCATTTTTCTGAGCGTTCCCTAGTTCTCTCTGTTTGTCCCTACATTCCCTACGCAAATCCAGCGTTTAGCTAGGGGCGCGTCTGTAAAGTCGGGTTAACGTTGGTGCAACCGGAATTTAAACCCGTGCTTATCCGAGCCCGGCTTAGGGCGCTAAGCCGACTTAGGAAAGAGCCGCTTTGGGTTAAAGGGACCATGAAATGATTCTGAAATCGAATTTCATCCACCGGACGTCGTAAAAGGTGTGAAAAGAAACACAAAAACACAAAAATAGGGAGCCAGAAAAATTCTTTGCTATAGAACTTTTAAAAGAAAACTGGACTCTTTTGTGCCTTCTTTCCTTCGAAAGCTCTCTGCCTTTTCACTGCTATGCATCCGCGGAACTGCAGGACGTCAGCCGAATGCCCGTCGCCTATTGGGTAAGCGCCTACCTCACCAGCACCGCGATCATAAACAATAAAAAGCCGGCAAATGTTTCCTAAAAGTTTTGTTAAATAATACTCAGATCCACATTTTGTAGCATAATTAGAGATGTGTGGCAAAAATTGCCAAATTTGATAATGCTGAGAGCCAAGCGCCATCTACCGTGTGGTAAACGGAGCTGAGAGCCAGCTCCGGAGCTGTCCTTTTTACTAGTGATGGACCGAATCTGCCGAACTTCAGATTCGGCAAAGTTCGGCAAATGCCGAACTTTTGAAGGAAAGTTCGGCAAAGATTCGGCAAAAATTCGGCAAATGTCTGCGCACGCGCGAGAACGCTACCGGGCCGTGGATTGCAAATGGACGCCGTGCAGTCGTGAGGTTATATCGTGCAGTGCACGGTGGTGCAGCGTAGTACAACCAACTCAAGCTCGTTGAGTACAACCAGTGGTTACGGCGAGGTGTGGAGTGAGTAGGCAACACGGTAATTGTGTTTGTGAGCGAGTGTGGTTCTCTTCAATATTTTCTGCCTCAAGAATAGAAGATCGACCAGTAATTTACGCAGTCCACTGCGCAAGTAAAAAATGATGCGGTACATTCTGCATGACGGGATTTTAATTTGACATTTCCACTTGATATATTTGCTAGTATCCGGCGGCGCGCTCAGCTACATACCGCGACTACGCGTATAAGAACTATCGTGCGAAGTCCAACCGCCGACCAAGGCCCGCTCGCACGGATCAAGTTTCGTTCACGGAGACGGCTGTTACCGCGGGCGCCTCCTAAGACTCACTCAACCTACGACGCAGCGTGCATCGCGCTGCGCCGTGCTGTTACGGTTTAAATAAACGCATTACCCTGAGTATGTGAAACCACTGATGCAACGAGGTAGTTGAAACATTGGCCGACAATTACTTTAAAGCACTCGTCGCAATTATAACAATTCTGTTTTCGGCTCAGAAGTAGTGTGTGCCGCTGCGCTGCGCACTCTGCGCGAGTGTGTGGGCCGCCCTTAATTTGCGAGTCCAATGGCCATATTTTGTCCTTCCTGTGTTCGTCCGCGTCTTAAACGTCGAACTGTTGTGTGTTGTGTCTATTCATTAACTCACGGAAAGTTGGTTGGCAGGCGCCTCAGCGTACTGGTTTGTAACCTTTCTGCCAGCCGCGCACGCTTCCCGTGTTTTACTATTTTGTGCAAATAAAGATTGATTGGTTGATTGATTGTTTTTTCAACCAGCGTTATTTCGCGATTTTCCTGTATCTTCATAAAACTAAACACAGAACTATAATGCTCGACGTTGCGCATCCGACGTCTCTAACTTTCCCTATCTTTCTAAACGTTCGTGTTTGTCCTAACACCAGAAACTGGCATTTTAAACGTTAAAAACGAGACGTTGCTAATATGGGACGCACACTTTCATGCAAAGCTGACGTCAAGTGACTCAAATCGAAGAACATGCATATTTACAATAATAATATTAACTTTTCTGGTGAAGGCTCAGCAACCGTTGCATTCGTTTTCGCGCACAGAACGGTAAGTCTCAGAGAAAGCAAGAACGCAGCGTTATTGCCCTCATTTTAACACTGTACACACACATGCAGGCAGGGGCGGATTTCGCCCCTGCCTGCATCTGCCTGCCTGCCTGCATCCGCCCCTGCCTGCATGCAGGCAGGGGCGGATGCAGGAATTTCCTGAGGGGAGGGTCAGGTGTTGGTCAGCGTACCATATGTTTAGGAATCCCCTCCTCCTCTCCTTCGTTTTACGCCCTAAATTTTACACATACAGGAATCAAGAGGGGGCCAGGACATCCGGACTCCCTCTCTGAATCCGCCCCTGCATGCAGGGTTGCGCTAATAATGCCTCGAAACCGAAACTCTCGTAGCGTGATTCGTGACTGCCACCGCTGCCACCCAACCTCGTTGTCACGCCACTTCTGCTAGAAGTCACTCTAAAATTGCCAGTAAACACATAAAAACGACACCGATACAATTATCTTGTAGAATATCACCTTACTTAGCAATAACTGTGTCAATATGCATTACATGTTGCATTTAAGTTAAGAAAAAAACAACATAAAACCTTTTTTCGCCAGAAAAAACTAAATTTCAACGTAAGTCTGGTAACAATGTATTTTTGCCGAATCTTTGCCGAATCTCTTGAAAAATTCGGCAAAAGTTCGGCTTTGCCGAATCCCAAGATTCGGCGCCGAACTTTCGATTCGGCAAAAGTTCGGCCCATCACTACTTTTTACGATCAAATCAGCATGGCCGACAGCGTCGCTTGGTCACCGTGGTCACGACGACCAACGAACGTTTATTTTTTACGTGTTCTTCTCGCGCGTCCCGACTTCAAGCAGCAAGAAAAAAGTACTTGAAACAGACCACGACGAACAAGAACGCTGGATCCACAAACACCCGAGAGAAGCTACAACGCGTCTACGAATCCACCGATAGGCCTAGCAGCCGACTCAGTGCTGCGTTGCTTCAACGGTCTTTGGCCAAGACCGTCTGCCCACGACCGGTTGGCGTGCTGAATGGAATATGCCCGCGCGACCCTTGTGGACCCTTCCCGTATTATAGTTTGATCGCTGACCTCAATTTTAGATTAACAGGTGAGGTCAATCTCTTCCCCTTGTCATCTCCTTGTTCTCCGAGGCAGTGTTGACGAACACTGTCGTCTCGTCGGTTCTGTCTACTTGTTTTTTGTGATATAGAGCTCGAATAAACGCCGTATGGATTACCTTCGTAACACGGCATGTACGCTTTGTTATTAGTATGCCATTTTTATTCTGACACGACTGCACGTCACTGTCGAGCTATAAAAGTTCGTGGGAGCTACGTGCAATGCCGGGCCAACCTTTCTTTGCCGAGTGCCACGTCAGTATCGAGTTGCAATCGTAAAAGATCGGTCCCGAAGCGCTCACCAACAGCGCGAATACAGCACTTCCATCAAACGCGCGCGTCCGCTCCGAGTGCGAACAGGTATATCACGTGGCTCTTGCTGACACTGTCGTAGCTCAAACGTATCTTTTTTAACGTCGGCTCGCTCCTGCATCTCCGAGGCCGCGAAAAACGCCGCGGCGATTTGTTTCCATCTACGTCGCTTTGCAAACGACTGACACGGGCCGCCTTTTACCAACAATGACAGTTGGGTTGACTTCTTCACCGGAAGACTCGCCGCACTTCCCAACAGGCATACCGGCGTATGAGACTAGTCCCATGCTGTCGCTGTAGCGTAACATATCTCATTGAATTTCGCTCAGCTGCGATGTGTCCATGGCTATCGCGGCGATGAGAGACGCCGATTCAGAAAATATGTCGGTGACATCCGCGCGGTAAAACCTACCGGCGCACCCCCGACTCGCCTCCGCTAAAGCTTCCATTCTCCTACTGCCGAGAGAACTTCCGGTTCCTGTCCCAGCGTACGTCACGACCGTCAAAATTACGCCGCAACTTGTTTTGCGGTCAGTTGGAGAGAAAGAAAAAGTCGATATTTCATTATTTTTTTGTGTAGAAATTAATGAACCGAGACGAAAACGGATGCCTGTTCGGCATTCAGTGAACGTTGAAGGTTTGATGTAAAAGTTATCTGGCAAAAGTAAAAAGGTCATTTCATGGTCCCTTTAAGGTAAGCGACGTTGGTGCAACCGGCCCTAAATGTTATTGAGAAAAGAGCTAGGGGTGAATGGTGCTTAAACTTGACGACTCAATACACAATTGTCGTCCTTGTTGTAACCCTTTAGGAGATGGAGAATGTCATGGGTAAACCTTTTTTTCTTCATATGAAAATCTAAAAAGAGTTGGGAACGTTGCGGAAAAATAGCGCCAAGTTTTCGCTTTCATATGACAGCTACGTTGCTGCGCACATTTATATTTCACTATAGATTCGTATGTTAAAACGAAGCACAACTGGTCGATATCACTTTATTTCGCACCTGGAGAGCAAGACGCAAACGCATACGCAAGCGGTTGCAGCAGCACCTAGATGTGCCTATGCAAATTTCCCCAAGTGTTCTAAAACCGGTATTCGGTCAAACCAACCTGAATCTTGAGCTGTTTCTTTTTTAATTTTTTGTTTTTAAACCACGAAATATGGCTTTTTGGATTTGGACAGTTGTCGCATGTCGTACATTAAGGTATTTCTCTAGGATCCCATACATTTCGCAGAAAATGAAAGCTGTGTACATCCCTATTTTTCGAACTACAATACCAGTGTCAGAGGACAATGAAATTATGTCTTAGTTGTTATATATCTAAAACAAAATATTGAACATGTCATTTTACCGTAATGAGTCTGGTATATAAATATTAATAACTTTTGTTAAACGGTATGGCACACATCTTGTTGCAAACTAAAAACTTAAACGTAAGCCTATAAAACAAGTAAAATACTCTTGTTGTCAGTTAAAGCCATTTTGCGGACAAGCAACATTGAATAAAAGGAGAAATTCTAAAAGTTTATATTTCAATATCAGATTTCCCGAATAGGCAAGTTTTGTATTTATTTCTCTTACCTTGTATAATTAAATAGCTTTTGCTGTATTATATAATTTCCAATAAAAATAGCATGTTACACATGGTCTGTACGTATAATGCCGCACCTTTGAAAAAACTGTATGTTCGAGCCGGAGGCATGCGGTTTAGAGAAGCTCGTTTTAGCGAACGCCGTTTTACCGACCCCGGTTTATCAAATGCCTTTATAGAGAACCCAGTTTAGAGAAAATGGCAATCAGCCTCCTTTTAGCGAATTCGGCTGCCGTGAAGCGGCGTGTACGAGGTAAATCAGGCGAGTTAACATTTTTGTAATGAGCCGCCGCAGACTGCCGCCACGAAGCGGCGGGAGTTCAGCGGGAGGCATGGCTTAACACGCGCACCAGTCAGGCACGTAGGCAGGGGGTGGCCCATGGGGCCCGGGCCTCCCCCAAAATCTTCCACTTTGCTAGGGCCTCCTCTCCCCCCTCCCCCTCACACAACATTTTGTCATGAGCGGGCCACACCCCCCCCCCCCCCCCTCCCGAAACAAAATCCTGGCTACGTGCCTGGCACCAGTGATACACGCGAGAAGTAGCAGAAGCTTTTTTTTAAGAAGCCTCCCCTTTTCGATAAACGGCGTTTCTTTAAACTGAGGCTCTGCTTTCTCTAAACCGTGCTTCGATAAAACGTGCCTATTCTCTAAAACGTGCTTTGATGAAATGGCTTTCGAGCAACCGTAGTAAACCCTATTCGAGCTATATTCAAAGTACATTGTAGGAGTATTTGTTGCATGCAATAAAACATAAAACTAACGAAGTCCAAGCTGCTGCGTACATTACGCGTCATATTCGTATGTTAGGATTTAGCTTTATCAGAGACAGGGCATCGCGTATCTGTATTTCCCGAAAGTAAGCGCGATCCCCTCCTGCTGCAAAGCCCACTCGGACGGCGCGCCGGTTATACAGGATAATTCTTTCCTTCAGAGCACATCTATCTGAGAACGCTCCAATTGCAACGCGCGGGCGCGTTCTCACGTTGTTGTTTGTTTGTTTTTAATATATTTCGCGGGCTTTCTTTTTAGGCAAAAAATACACGCGCACAAGGCGCACGTATCGCGAAGCACACACTTTACGTGGGTGTTAATGAATGCGCTATACAACTTTCCAATTCACACCTCGTTTTTTAAACGAATAATTAGAAAAATAGCTAATTACACAAAAAATAAGGAATAATAACACAGTTGGCGGGGACGAACACAGGCTTTTCTCGTTGCCCTAGGCCCATTACCAGTGTGATTAATACCAGTAAATATGGTTGCTCATTGAAAGGATGGTGCACGCCTTTGTTCTTCTGCCCTTAAGTATATTGTTCTATCTCTGTTTTTATATTGTACACAACACGCTCTCCGTGTCTACCTTAGCTAATTAGTCTTAAATAATGAAATAACTCGGTGCAAACACAAAGGTGTGTCCACTTTCATGAGACGCTTTCTTACAACATACAAGAAGTGTCACTCCCGCAGAGTGCACACTCTTCTTCTTCTTTTTTTTTTCTACTTTTTTAAAGTATGGTGCAAATCATTTTGGACACTTGTATACCCCGGAAGACTCTCTGCGGGATACTGGTGACATCACACATACGTGCCTGCATACTGAGATAAGTTCTCAAAAAAATTGGGTTGTGGGGATATTTAGACAGCGTGTAGTTGGTCAGCCTTTTTAAAGTTGCGACGAGTCACTCGCTGTAGATGAGCGATTTAGCCAGTGCAGTACAACCGCTAGCCTGGGGTCTTTAACGTGCACCACGCAGTAGTGATACACGACCGCACGCCGGTACGATGCTCATCCAGATCGAAACGGGCAGGGGTGGGATTGAACCCAGGATGCCTGGGTTCTGCAGCGCGAGCTTTCGCTCCACGTGCTCCGAGCTGGTGTGCGCTAGCCCACTCGGCCACCGATTCCCCAAGATAAGTTCTCACTGCAGAAGCAATGCGATTTCGGCATTCGTTGATAAGAAAATAGAAGAAAAAGAAAAAGAGTACCACAAACATTCCCCTGGGGAGCATCGACAGACGCGAGAAAAACCGAAACAGCAACCGCTGGATGTGACGCAATACCAAGAGGTTTCAAGCAACGTTAGTTTCAAGTGCATCGCTTTTGACTGCTAGGGTAAGGCTTGCGAAAGTCCCGGATGTGTTGAAATGCCGGTAGAGTACGCCACGATTTCGTCCTGACAAAGAACGCGCCGGGAAGCAGGGGCTTTAGCGTTATTTCGAAAGCGCTTTTGTTGGCTGCATCGCTGCGTTAATCTGAAATATAATTTTGACATTCGTAATCCTGGAGGCCGAAGGAAAACAATTTTAGTGTGCGTGTGTGTGTGTGTCGTGTGTGTGTGTTTTTGTCATATACAAAACCAGTTACTGATCGTTTGAGAAACGGCGGGTGTTGCTCATTGTGTTCAAACTCTCTGCCTTCGAAAGGCCGCACATCTGCTCTTTCCATTGCGGATGAATGTCACTCTGTGAACTTTGGAAGCTGTACTTGGTATCACATCGAAAGTTTAAACACGAAACACCAATCCAAGAACGTACGAAAATCGTGAGCTTAAAAATAATTCCACGTCCTTAAATAAAAAAGAAAAGCTACGCGGGGATATTTGCAGTATGAAATTTGCGAATATGTCGAACGAAAACATACTTTCAGTCTTCGCGCAATAAATACGCTCGCTTTTTTTCTTTCTTTTAGAAATAGCGCGGATGGTTTTTGCACATGTATGTGCTTTAGCATTTAGTCCGACCGCTGTCAACGTCAATAAGATCCCCGATAAAGCCATCCAAGCAGCGCCAAGAGTGTACCATCATGTCGCTCGTTGTTTTCATCCGTTTGCTATAGGCAACCTGCAATGCTGTTTGATATCTGTCTGTCTGAAAAACTTTATTCAAGGTATATCGGCGCTGCAGATCTCAGAGACTGAAGCGAGATACATTGGGCATGCATGGGAGTGACGTGGCATGATCGGTTTAGCAGGTGATAGTAAACCCGTGAAGAAAACGAGTCTCTCGGATCGTGTAGCGAACACCTCGGTCGCAGACTTCGAGTGAAACTGAGTATCGTGTTTTCGTGTACGTTGTAAATCCTAAAAACTATTTCGCCCTTTCAAAAAAAAAAAATGCCTCTTTTGTGCGTCTACTTTTTTTTCAAAAAACATTCGAGCTTGATTATTTCTGTCATAAATATTCCTGTTGCCACTTGGTGGTGTTGAAACTTGTGGCGCCTTCTTATCATGCCCATGCGCTTATCACTTGTACCCTTGTGTTGTGTGAAACTATCGTGTCCTCAGGCATAGTCGTGGGGCCATCTACAAAGAAAAACTCACGTACAACTTTACGTCGCAAGGCGGCTTAAGAACACACTGAATCGCTCAGCGAGCCTGTGTTGTTGTTGTTGTTTTCAAAACAGGCAGCCACGCGCTAAAACAACCGCTGAAAGTCAATGCTACAATCGGGGAAAAACAAAATTCGAACAGAGGAGCGCGTGGCTCGGTGTACAGGCTGCGCCACCGGAAGTGAGCCTAGGGGCGAGGGGTTCGTGGCCTACTCCGATGTGTTTACGCCCTTCGCTCGGCACTCCCCAAGCTTCGGCAGCGCGTCTCTTAGTCCGCTGAAAGCTATTACCGCTAGCTTTGATCGCTTGACGCGTGCACCGCGAGGAAGCACGCCACTAGTCAACAGTGTAAGCGCGCGCTCAGCAGCGCGCTTTAGCTGCTTCCAGCGGCGATAGCAAGTTATGACGAAGATGTAAAAGAGGCGGATAGACCGAGTTGTGGTATACAGGATAAATATTTATTTTCTAAAGAGTGCAGGTAAGAGTTGAGCACCTAAGAATCATCACAACTCAGAAATGCCAGCTCAAACCCCAGTAGAATCCAGAGAGTGGTGACACAAAAGCTGTGCCCTCTACGCAAACTGATTTGAAAAGGAAAAAAAAAACTTCAGTGTAACTTTCTTTTTGTGCTTCCTCAATTGTGCCGAGATTTTCTGTGTTTTCACACTTCGGCCAACTTCGACAGACATCACAATAGGCAACAGAATTAATTACCCGAAAGGGACAACCTCGCAGCCGATACATGGGGTGTGGGATCACCTTTGCATTCGATGCATACATACCCCTATCGTATAGGAAGTTGCAGATTGGCCAATCATATTCATCTAACAATCACAAGTTAAGACAGGCGTGCAACGGCAGTGAGATATTGCATTTGATACGTGCTAATTTTACACCTTTCGAATTTAAGAAAACGTGTTAGCACGTTAAACAGTTGAGTTCAGGATGATTAAGATAAACGCGCTTTGATGGGCTTAGTTCAGACACATTTAGACCCCTGAACAAGCACAGAGTTCACATGACTCAAATATGTCGTCCGAAATCAAAATCACTGTCATCTTAAGACGGGCAGACCGTGTCGACTTCTGGGCATCTAATTTTTGATCCGCAGCCAAAGAGAATGCGGCGTCAGCCGCTGAAAAGTCACGCCTTGTGTTTCTTAAACTTTACGTGAGTATAGTGCTCCCAGATGTCGTTGACAAACGCCACGCGTTGTAGTTTCAAGCCTCGCGGCAGCATGGAGGCAGACAAGCTGTAGTATTGCACCGTAAATATTTTTAATGCTTCTTTTTTTACACAAGGCAACCGAACAAGGTTAGACATGATCGTAATGCTGTGCTCATGCTCACGAGTCTATTTTTCTCCATTTTTAAGGCGCACTTCTCGGCCTTTTGTGGCTTTTATTTTTATTTATTTATTTGCGATTACCCGCAACGCTCGGAGGCATTATTGCAAGGAAGGGGGGGGGGGTAGATTACAGTTACATCAGCCATGATCATGTTGATACACTCAAAAGGAAAAAAACAAGTTCCCATATCACAGGACAAGCATTCGCTGCTGTACACACTTTTCTATAAACAATTCCATTGGCTGATGCCGCTGCATCAAGCGCCATAATGTGGCTGTTCAAAATTTCACTAGACCGTTCAAAGCCGTAAGTTTTTATGTTTATTTACGGCGCAGGATCCAGCTAAAGGTCAGCTAAATTTGACACAAACTGAAACATTGCTTAAACGGCCCTTTGTAAAGGGCGCGGTTAGAAAAAGAAGTGACAATGCATTGATATCATTTGTGCGAACAAGCCTTAGAGACCTGTTCGCCAAGAGCACAAGGATATAGACGGTTTAAACACGCGCCTGGTTAAGCCGGCATTGCCGACCTTCTCTTGTCTTACCGAGAGATGACAAGCCACTGAAGCGGGCATTGACGAGCCTCAACAAAAACCTATGCTGAGGAGGACAAAGTAGAATCTAAAGTGGCAATAACCTCCCCTGCTGTGGTCATGATGAAGGGAAGTAAACGTGAAAAGAGGAAACAAATATTGAAGGTCGGTTATGGCGGCGCCCATGTAAATCTGCTGCAAAGCGCCTATACTGCATGTACGTAAAAAACAAGTACACTGATTGAAGAAAAAAAACTTCTAAATTTGATATTGTTAAGATCGGCCCCCAGCCACCTCAATCGCGGCTCCAGTCATGAACGAGCTCTCGGGCGAGCAGAGAAAAGCAACGACATCGGCGACCTCTCGGGGTTGGGCGGCACGTCCAAGGGGTACTTGGGCCACAATCATCTCCCTTTGCTCCTCGGTGATGGCACCCGTTACCGGGGTGTTAGCGGTGAATCCTGGCAGCACAGCGTTGCACCGGATTCCCTTGTCGGCAAGATCCAGGGCCACAGACCTGGTGAGGCCAACGATGCCGGCCTTGGCGGCCACGTAGCTACTGAATCCTTTTGGAGCCGTCTTGGCGACAATACTGGCTATGTTGACCACGACCCCAACGCTCACCCCTCCGGCCAGCATGTCTCGAACTGCAGCTTGGGTCATCAGGAAGGTGCCCTGGTAGATAGGCAAACAGCTTAAAACTGGGTGGAGAATAAAAGTCAAGGCGACTATAATTGTGGTTGAAAACGTGATTTCAATCATGGTTTAAATCGTACCGATTTGTCTATGATGATTTAAATCAAACACTTTTCCCCAAACCAATACTCAAAATATTTTTTTTTACTTACCGCATGTCTATTTGTGTCTGCTTTCCACTGGCCTTTACTTTGAATTTAAAGCAAAGAATGATCAGCTAGGAAATGTTTATATAAGGCAGCAACCAATAAACTCATCTAGTGATAAAAAAGTTTTCTTTTCTAGCTGGAATATTTTTAAATAATGTAAGTTCGATTTGAATAAAATTAATCTGGTTGAAATCACATAATTATGATTTCCATGTTGTTTTTATTTAATAAAAAAATTGTGTTTTTTAGCCTACTCAGAAAAGAGTACACGGTAATCCACTAATTCTGATACTCGAGGGTAACTGCAATTAGTTAATCGAAGTAACCTGCAAGCCCTTCACCAAGGCAAAACCAGAATCTCATAGTTTCATCACTGCTTCGACAATTAATTAGTTGTTTTACCTCACTCTGCCTGATTATGGATCAAACAAATCCGCCCTTCCCTCAATTGTTTATTATTTTATTTTATCCATCAGCAGTGCCAATTCACTTTTTCTATTATACAACAGAGGTGCACTTGACACAAAAGAATTCGCATGATTTAAATGTCAAGCGTCAAAACAGCACCAAGATAAAGGTCTCGAGTCAGATAAACCCTGGATATAACACAACATCGTCGAATTAGAATAACTGCAAAGGTTACGATAAAAAAGTACGTCAATACGGAAAAACGATGAAGGTGCACAGCGTCGTCACAACACATTGATAACATATCCTTTTGTATCATCCCTCAGTGTATGCTCGGCTAGCCAACACGAGAAGGTTCAGCTGTATCTTGTTTTTTTAATTCAGGATTTAAATTTGAATGGGAACTCAGAAAACTTCTGTCAGCCAAATGAAGTGAGTGACAAAGATCAACTACATGCTCTGTACTACAGATACTTTTGGATGATGACTGACTTTATCCGTATAAATTAATTTAGGCAATCAAGAATAGGAGGAATACTGACTAAAATACATATAAAAACACAGAAGGGATATCGCAATGCTTTCCCGATATTTTTGTATTTATTTTCGTTTGCCAAGCTGTGCATTGTTCTAGAACAGTGATTCTCAAATTAGGGGTCCGCGGACCCTTTGGGGTCCGCGAAGACATTCTTGGGGTCCGCGAAGCCCTGCCTCGTCAGTCAAGCCCGGCAATACAAAGTTGTCTTTTATCCGATTGAGAAGAAACGTTCCAATTTTCGGGTGAGTTTTCTTGTGTGTATGTCAATGAGATAAAAAAAAAGTGCGCCAACTTGACATAACAAAATAAACAATTTAATCAAACGTTTCGTCTCCCACGCGGGAGACATCATCAGTCAAGGTTTCACTGATGATGTTTCCCGCATGGGAGACAAACGTTTTATTTAATTGTTTATTTTGTTATGTCAAGTCGGCGCGGTTTTTTTTTATCATTGTGAGTCCCGGCTTTTGAAATATTTTGGCATGTTAATGAGAGAAGTCTACTTTAGACCAGCCCTTAGTTATGTTCACTTATTAAATCATTATTCTAATTAACCTATACCTTTCCCTACCCCCTCACTGCGAGCGGGGTCCCCCATCATCTCCGCCGATCCACAAGGGGTCCGCGAGACATTAATGGTTGAGAACCACTGTTCTAGAAGGTAATCTTCCAACCCGTATTGCCAATTTAAAGGTTTTCCCGCTAAATATAGCTTTTTTCAGTTCTGGAGAAACTGCTGTTTGGCAGTTGGCGGGATTTGTAAGCAAGTTTTAGGTCATGCTGGAAGTTTCTTTTTTTATATATGAAATGTTTTTGTTTCGATTTTATTAATCGTAAACAAATCGTAATTTCTGTTGCTAAAGTCAGAAGGTTTCTTTTCCCCGTTCACTGAGCAAAATTATTTTCAGTGAGAATAACTCTTGCGATGCCACTCGACATTCCGTTGGCAAACGATGATACATGCAATGAACACAACCTTTTCTTTGAACTGAATTGTGAGGTAATGTCTGCAATCATTTTCCCAGTGTGCCAAATGACATAGGCCCCCTGAAAACAAAATGAGGGGTATGGTATTCTAAATTTTGAGACTCTAATAGTTACTGAAACTTGCAAGCGACGTCAGACGAGTCAAATACCTTTACTGGGGAACATAACTTTTTGCGAAGCCTGGGAATTTGTTGAACTGTTACCTAATATTACACAAGAGCTCGGAGCTACGAAAATGTGCGTCGGCAGGTATGGCAAACTCACACCTCGGTCGGCTTGCTAGAGTCGGCGTCTTAGCTTAGTCTATGCTAAAGAAAGCCTGCCAAGCCTGGAAAGCGCGAGCGCTTGAGAATCTACGTCACGTGCCACTCCGCTCGAGAGCTAGCTTGATTCGGCGGTGCTTCCCTTCGACACAGTCTTAGCTGAGACGCTGATTCTAGCAAGCCGGCCCTGGTATCATCTAGTAACCGTAGAGCTGAGGTCACTCTGCTTATAAATCCTAAAAATGACAGTCAGCAAACAGATTCGAATGCATGAAATGCCTATTTGTCCTCAAAGTGAATGGGAGCTTACTCGGACTCTCGGGTGCCACAACAGACCTTCTTCAGAAGGCAGCGCCATCTACCAGCTAGTAAGCTAATTATCCTCGTCCGCCATTCTTCGGGCACGTATTGTGAGCTTGTACTGTACACGAGGGCCGTGTCTGCGTTCGGCGAGCACTCGAGTCCTATCACAGACGTCGTGCCCAAGGAATGGTGACTGCCAATGTTGCTTGACGGGCTTTTGAAAAAGGCTGATCGGAAGTACATTTCAGTTCAGAATGCGTCAAAGCGCGAGCTCGTGCGGCTCCATAATCCGCCCCCTCCAAGTAAACTAAAATGGAGGCTAGAAGCGCGAACGCGCCACATTAGCTGCTGCCAATGTTGGTAGAACAACTCAGTTGGGAAACTGCTATAGAGCCTGCTCTGAAAAAGTGATACCGATCCGTACTCGAGAACCGAGCTAATGGCGATCGCAACGCCGCCATTTCTCCCGCAGCGGCCACTCGGGGAACTGCACGGCTGCTTGTATTGGTTCGGGAGTGTCGCATTCGATAGCGTCCAGTGTTTCTGTTCTATTTTGGCTTTAATTGGCCATTTGGGCACCGAAGCCACCGCCATTTCCCAAGCGGACGCGCTGCGAATTACTACCGAAATTGGGATGTGCCCAGGTTGGGACGCGCTACCGGAAATCTCGGGTGAGACATGGTTGTATAAAGACAATAATAATTGTGCCACAAAACCTTGTAAACTGAAGATTTTAGAAAACAACACGCGCCTGTCATTCTATACTAATATCCAATAAAAGTTCCTAAAAATGGCTTTTTCCGTTTGTTTTTACGCAAAAACATGCTTTCTCAAGGCTCATGGTGACTACAGTAAAGAAAAAAGATTGAGCCGCCATCTTGGCAGCTCGAGCTTGGGAGTTTCGGTACTCTGGGAACATTCAGTGACTCTAGCAGTAGCCATATAAAGCGACTCATGTTTCAGTATTCAGTATTCAGCTGCACCAGACCTAGGGCTGGGCGTCGATTAAAATTTTTAACTCGATTAATTGCCACCCTTTAATCGATTAATTAATCAATTAATCGGTTTTGATTATTTTTACAAATAATATTTTAAAATGAATGCAACAACTCGTCTTGCCTTTGAAGACTTATTTTACTCTCTGTTACACGGCGCAAAGGACATTTAGAATTGAGGAGACAGATAGTTCAACGATTCAAAGACGCACATATTTTCGCTCCGGCTCCGAAGGCAAAGAAGTTTGTCCAGATCCTTCGACAGAAAGACAATAAGTAAGAGCTTGGGCGATGCTTTCTTCTTTTCAAGAGAAAGGAACATCGAAGGCGTTGATTGTTGTCGGCATTTTGGCGGATGGTCCTTGCTGCAGCTACATGGGTGCTTCGCTCGCAGGTGATACTAAAGCGAACTTACGCTTCCACTTTACGAAAACGGCTTTTTGCAGATGATGCAGTGGACTTCCTTCGAGTTAAAGCTTCACCGCTGGAGTTTACTTCAAACCTAAACTTTCCATCGAGATTGCATTTCCTACTCGTGAGCTCGTCTATTTTTACGTGCCGAATACTGGAACAAGTAACCATGGTGTTGTTAGCTTCCCAGCTTGTTTTTCTGCTTGTTTGTTTTGCCTGGCTAGGATGTGTAACAGATCCTCAACACGTGAAGTTTTGCGGTTGCGCGGGGATCAATTGTGGGCCCGGCTTGTTAGTCTGGCCTCGGCAGAACTGTAATATATATGCTCGATGTGACGCTTCGCGAGCGCGAGAATTGAACCTTGCTCATATCACCTGGCTGGGAACGGACTTCATTTGAGTACCGATTAAAAAACTCATCAACCGGTTAAAAACTGTGATCGCGATTAAAGCCTTAATCGATTAATCGGAAAGTTAATCGATCAATTGCCCAGCCCTAACCAGAACCCTTCTGGATCAGGGCGGTCGCTCCCGAAGGAGCGTCGCATAGCGCTGTTAAAGAAATAGTAATAGTACAAAAGAAAAAAAAACAATGTCGCGTAACACACACACGTGCACTTCACTTCCGATGAGGGGGAAGAGAGAAAGGGAGAGGCTTGTCCTCGGTCCAGTTTCCAATCAGACCTGCCCTGTCTGTGTTCAGACTCAACTGGTCGCTCAAGGGTGGCGCTGTTATCGTATTTAGCTCGGTCTCGGTGGAAGCCAGCAGTCCAGGTTTCAAGGGTCAGTTTCACAACTGAGTGTTTTAGTAACGTTGGCTGGTGCTCCTGCCTTTGTGAGCAATCGTACATCGGAGGCGGTACCAGAGGTAAAAAGCTTAACGGGGCCCTGAAAAAAAAAACTGGTTTTTAAACAGTCTGGTTGGGACACGCGTGTCAAAAAATAAGTTCTCCGCAAAAAAAGAAAAAAATTCTTAGAGCAATATTGACGGCGAGAGATTTATTTCAAATTCTGCGCGCTAAGGCCATGCCGTCACGGAATGGTCATTCACTCAACGAGATGGTAATCAGCTCTTTCCTCCTCAACGTGAAGGCGAAGCCGTTCCACCTCTCCTCCACGCCCCGAAATGCCGAGAGAGAAAGCAAGTGGAAAGGAGGATACTACCGAGTCCGACCAAATCGCGTCCCGCGCCGTCAATATTGCTCTAACAAAAAACAAAAATTTCGCGTAAAATTAATTTTTTGACACGCGTGTCCCAACCAAACTGTTTTAAAAAAAATATTTGTTTCCTTGCAGGGGCCCTTAAGCCTACAGCCCTTTCTGCGATCAATGGACGCTTTAAACATGAGCCAGACTAAAGCCGCCTTTGCTGACCTTCTCTTGTATTACCGAGATACGGAGCCACTGAAACGGGCGTTGACGAGCCTCCACAAAGGTCAATACTAGGGAGAAGGACACAATTGAATTCTTAATCTCAGTAGCCTGAACTGCTATAGCAATGATGAATTGAAGTAAGCGGAACTACAGGAAACCAAACTTTATAGCGACGCCCATGCAGAGCTCCTTGAAAGCGTCTATATTAGTGCGAAGCACAGAATGAATTCATTCATTCATATTATGGTATTTACGTACGATCGCCTAATTCAGTGCTCCAGCAACAATATTTCAGATTTTTGTACTTAATAGGCATGCATTTTTCACTAATCCTTTCCGCCGTTCTTGCAACGAGGATGCCGCTAGCCTCGTCCGTGGGGTTCCGAATGCAGTAGAAGGTTACGTAGAACGTTGTGCGATGGCGAAAACGATCTACGAAAAATTCCTAATAACTCAGATGTATGACCGCTAAGATTGTATGCAGAACTTTATGGCATTGATTACCTTCAGGTTAACACTGACGGCTCGATCAAACGTATCTTCGCTTGTATCGGTGATCGAAGTAAAGACTGCTCCAGTACCAGCGCAGTTCACCAGAATGCTAGCAGCCTTGCCGTAGACTTCTTGGATGGCGGCAAATATCAACCGCACCGACGACGAGTCCACAACATCCACGTGCATCGCGACGTGTTTCTGATGATCGTGCACCGCTGAAAATAATGCAGAGTTTGGTTGTATAATGATGCCAGAGACTAGAAGAAACTGGTAGAGATAACTCCCAAAACAAACCATCTTTTCAAATAGTCTAACATTCCTAAGTGGTCTGAGCTTTTTCACTAATTTGAATAAGCTAGTAAGGGCATAAAAAATGCTGTTCAATCTAGAATCTAAAAGAGTTTTTTTTAATTTTTAGGTAAGTTAAGTACGCTTATATAATTCCATTCGGCTTTTTATACCTTACTAAAAATTCAATTTGTAAGAGAAATACCAAATCGATGAAAATTAAGTTTGCCTCAATTATTTTGTGACAAAAATCTTCCCCAAAGGCTTCTTTGTAAACGCAGTTTTTCAAACAAGAATGGAACTTCCAAGCTTGAGCTATTAGCACGTCGACCTGTAATAGAGACTGTTTAAGCTATTTGTAAGTCGACAAAACAAATATTGTGGGCAATAATAAAACAAAAAGGGGTTCAAGAATGACTGTTGGTAGATCGCAGCTTTACATAATTACTTCCTTCGCTTGGTTGAGTCATTCAGTAAGTAACATTGTTTACGCATCACTATTTTTGAATGATGGAGGTAGAACAACAAACCTGGAAGACCCTTCGCCACGGCCTGGGCAGCAGCCATATTGATGTCAGCGACGATCACCTGAGCTCCTTTCTCGGCTAACGTATGGCAAATCGCTTCACCAATAACGCCTCCGCCTCCAGTCACCACGGCCACGTGACCGCACAGGGAACTGCCCTGGGATCTAGCCATTTCGTCGGGGATTTCGACCGGCGCTTTCCCGAGGCGTTTGAGAACCGACGTGTGGCGAATAATCGAATGGGTCCGTATTTTTATATAGGAGAAGTATCAGTCGGAAGCAATATAAAACGAAACACAATGGAAGTACAATTTAAAATTTAAACACGCTCTAGTGACAGAGCCAATGAAGGCATGCATGCGTCATTCAGTTGAATACGAGTTTACAGAGGACGGTTTCTGTTCACGGAAGGGCGTTGATTGTTAAAGAAAGGGTTCTGACTGACATTTTCGATGTATGAACGTTGAGATGGACATGTGGCGTTTTTTACGCAGTTCACATGAGCTCCTTAGCCCACACGCGCTAGGTAAAAAAAAATATTTTAGTAGATACAGGATGCCGGGGATCTTTTATATTGAAACTAAACAATATCAGTGGTGTCTGATATTTTGAGCTTCGCCAGTCACCAAGGCAATTATTGTACAGTATCAGCTTCCGCAACTTTGATGCTCGTAAAAAGAACAATCACAGATATACGCTTTTCGATTGCACATTTATTGTTCTCTAGTATCAATTAATTAATCAGTATGAATAACTACCACACAGCCTAGTGTGTGTTTTAATTAGACGTTATACAAAACTCTTTTGGCACTGAAAATTATTTTTCGTCTACGTTCCCGCAAACCACTCCGAAGAACCAGTCACTGCCCTTACGGAGGGAACTCGGTGACTGGTGAGGCTCAAAATATGTTTCATCCGAAAAACAAAATCCAATATGCCGCACAGTCTGACGTCTCGCGCGCTTATGTCATGCACAGTGCCAAGGCTGTTTCTTTTAGGCCTTAATATATTTTTTGCCTCGTCATTCGCCCAGCTGCTTACATAGGTGGCATCTGTCTGCTTTAATAAAAGTAATATTATAAAAGTTTCTATGTCCAAAAACAACTATGATGTATTCACTTTGGTACACAAAGGATGGATTTAAAAAAACAGAACAGAGGGGAACCAATTGAAAATAAATACAAAATAACTAATCAAATCTAAACAAGCACGGAGGTCGTGAGAACGCGCACACGGCCGCTTCGCAACCTCAGCAGTAGCGAAACGTGGTCGTCTACGCAAGTACACCCCAGACGAACTAAGGCAGCGGAAGGACGACATCCATGCTTTCGCATTTACATCGCATAAGATGTGCTCTGGTATCCTCAAACTTTTCCTTCATTTTTTTTGCCTTAGTTTTTGTGTCGTTGACTCAAGACAGTGTAACATTGCCACTGAATTGCACGGAAAATAATTTAGTGTTTCAACTTTACAAAAATGATATCCGATATTTAGCCAAAGAGAAATTAATCTCTAACTGAAATGTGCCAGATAAGGCAAACACTTCAAAATCACTTTAATGAATTTTATGTAATAACGTTGGTAATGAACAAAACTATTTTCGTACACCGACTTCGGACACAATTGGCAGTGATATCCTGAAAATTAAAAATTTTGTTATTTTAAGCATACATTGCATAAATTATTTTCAGCCACCAGTGAAAATGCCCTGCATAAACAGAAGTAACACTGGAGATAGGACCCATATTGCCCATGAGCTCGAAAGGCAAACCGTGAATTGGAACCCCAAAATCCTTGGAAGTTCCTGCTCAGCTTCCGGTGATTGTGAAGATAATTTAAATGGTTTCAATTAGGGCTGGGCAATGAATCGATTAAGCTTCCGATTAATTAATTAAGGCTTTAATCGCGATATAAACATTTTATCCGGTTAATCGTTTTTTTAATCGGTACCCAAAAATAAGTCAACTGGACGCACGCATGGCTCTATCCTGGACGACCTGCCTGAACTAAGGATGACTCATGCCGCCAACACCCCCCCTCCCTTAAGGAAAACGCTGCGTGGCGTGTATCCGGTCGTCCTGTCCTGAGCGGTTTTCTGTTCATATCCAGGTGCTACGAGTATGAGCAAGGTTAAATCCTCGCGCTCGCGAAGCGTCACGTGTTCGAAGAAATACATTACAGTTCTACCGAGGCCAGACGAACAAGCCAAGTCCGCAATTGATCTCTTCACGACCGCGAAACTTAATCTGTTGAGGATGTATTACACACCCTGCCCAGGCAAGACAAACAAGCAGAAAAACAAGCTGGGGAAGCTAACAACGCCGAGGTTACTTGTTCCAGTATTCGGCCCGTACATATGGACGAGTTCACGAGTATGAAAGGCAATCTCGCTGGAAAGTTTGGGTTTAAAGTAAACTGTAGCGGCGAAGTTTTAACTCAAAGGAAGTCCATTGCGTCATCTGCAAAACGCCGTTTTCGTACAGTGGAAGCGCAAGTTCGCTTGCGTATCACCTACAAGCGAAGCACGCATGTACGCCGCTGCAGCAAGGACCATCCGCCAGAATGCAGACAACAATCAATGGCTTCTCATCGAGGCCCCTTTCTCTGAAAAAAGAAGAAATCATCGACCAAGCCCTGAGATCTTGTCTTGCTGTCGGAGAATGTGGACAAACGTCTTTGTCTTCAGGAGCTGGGCAAAAATACGTGTCTTTGATTCGTTGAACTATATGTATCCTCAATTGTAAATGTTCCTTGCACCGTGTAACAGAGAGTAAAATAAGTCTTCAACGGCAAGATGAGTTGTTGCATTCTTTTCAATATATTATTTATAAAAATCAACTCAACCGATTAATCGATTAATTAACCAATTAAAAAGTGGCGATTAATCGGGTTAAAATATTTAATCGATGCCGAGCCCTAGTTTCAATTGCAAGTTGAACAATCTCAAATATAAGTGGCTTGTATCTTCAGGCCTCTCAACATTTGCACGGAAACTTGGAAAGAGCTGCTGACAGTTTGACGACAAGAGGCTTTTAATTGTTCTGTCAGAAAAAGAGCGATAAGCATATTTTCGCAGACTCATTGCTCAAGCATTCGGCAAAGAAACGACTACAAATCTTCGTGTTGGTTTAAAACGGTGAGTGTTGAACCTTTGAAAAAGCACAATCATCGATTCCACTCCATAAAGACCTTCATTCTGAAAAAAAAAGCATTGGTTAAAGGCCTCAATTTGCCCTCTACGAAATATGACGACTCTAAATGTTATTGAGAAACGAGCAAGGGGTGAATGGTGCTCAAACTTGACGACTCAATACACAATTGTCGTCCTTGTTGTAACCCTTTAGGAGATAGAGAATGTCATGCGGTAAACCTTTTTTTTCATATAGAAAATCTAAAAAAGAGTTGGGAACGTTGCGGAAAAATAGCGCCAAGTTTTCGCTTTCATATGACAGCTACGTTGCTGCGCACATTTAGATTTCAGTATAGATTCGTATTTTAAAACGAAGCACAACTGGTCGATAGCACCTCCTTCCTCATCTGGACAGCGGGACGCAAACGCATACTCAAGGGGTTGCAGCACCGCCTAGATCTGCCTCTGCACATTTCCCCAAGTGATCTAAGGCCGGTATTCGGTCAAGTCAACATGAGTCTCGCGCTGTCCCGCGCGCGCTGAGAGCACCGAGACGGGGACGCAGAGGACCGCTGACTGCTCAGGCAAAAATCGATATCGAGCGTAAGTATACGCAAAAGCTCGCGGCGTTGCGTAGTCAGCTTGCAAACTGTCGAGCACATATACAAACGCAAACTCACAGTGCATGCGTTTCGCTCCCATACGCAATGCTAAAGCTTTATAATATGACAGCGTGCCTCTGCTTAAATCTTACGCCTAAATATCTTGTACTAAAATCTAATATCTATAGGAAGGAACAATAATGCCTTTTAGGAAAAAAGATCCTGTTACCTAGAACCATGCAGGGTGGAGAATAAAAATCAAAATTATTTATATCAGGGAAGTTCTACTAAGATGATTTAAATCAAATCTTTTCGGTAAATTTTAGTTATAATTTAATAATAATATACTTTATTTTCCGGTGCCATAAACCGGCCATACGGAGTTGTGTTAGCTACACAAACAGGAAAAAAAATCGATTCCTGCAGATATTTCTACTTACCGTTTAGCTATGATTTCATGCTTTGTTTTATATTTGAATCCGTATCGTCAAGCACGAAATATTATATCAGACAAAACAAAAACAAAAATGGCCTGCTCTTCGGAGCAAATCGCAGCCTTGAGCTTAATTTCCATCTTGCATTAGCTCGTAAGTTCCGTAATATCCAACTGCAAGCAAATGAGAACGATAAGTAAACAGCAAATAAAGCGTTTTCATTTAAGAAATTAACCTGTTTCTGTTCTAGTATGGCAGGTTTTACATCAATTATCGTTGTTAATCAGAATGTGCCTTTAATTTATAGTACTTTTTTATTTAACATTAGTTATCACTATCAGTGATCAGACGAATGTATCAATAAGTCTAACATGTTCAAACATGCACCTAGTGATCAAGAATCAGTATTCCATAGTTTTTAGAGAAATTAAACTCTAATTAATCTCATTTATATAAATTAAATCTGATTTAAATAAAATATAAATGATACGTTTGATATCTTAAAAAAGAATCACGACTTCTTTTTTTTTTTTACCCTGCCTAGTAATCACTTATATCGATATACCAGGTACAGCGATAATCACACTTGTCCATAATGCAGGAGCGCCCGGCTTTCTCTGGTGAGCGCTCGACTGGTGGCATACGCGGAAACTAGTCTAGTCACGTGGGGTACCATGGAAGAGCACCCTCGAGGGTTGTCCTGCACGCTCCATCGGGGGCCGCACACTACGCCGGGTTGTAAAAAGTTATGGTGAATAATTTTAAAGGCACAGAATTGCAATCTTATTTCTTTATTATCCGTGGCATTGTTGTTTATTGTTTGTTTTCTGTCGATAAGGCTCGAGGACGTTTGCCAAGAGCGTGATAGCAGCCTCCAGCGTTCGGCCTGCTCCGTCGGCCCCCGATGCAGCGAGCAGGAGCCCATTCAGCGGGCTGTTTCATGTTCCCACACGTGACTAGATTAGTTGCACGCAAATGCCACCAGTCCAGCGCTTGCCGGTGAAGGCCGTGCGCTCTGGCGTTATGGACAAGTGCGATTATCATAGCTTTTAATTCTATGACGTTGATATGGCCTACGGTTTTGAAACATTTTGTGTGCCTACGTGTGCATGCGTGTGCTCGCTTGTAAGCGCGTGTGCGCGTGCGTGTGCGTGAGTGTGTGCGTGTGTGTGGCGTGCGTGCTAAAACCTGTTCAAATTACTCAAGGGCAACTTCATTACATGTACAGCAAAAAAAAAAAAAACTGAAAACCGCTTTTTTAAACGTTTTGTTTTCTTTTATTTTTGTTCTGAAAAGTCAAAAGACGGCACTTGAGATTTGGGCGGTTGACACAGGTCGCACATTTGCGGTATTTCGGTAGGATCCGATCAGACATGTACGTAACGCGTTACAAGTAACGAGTTACTTCTACCTAGTTACTATTTTCGGTAACGAGTAACGTATTTAGGTTACTTTTTTAGAAAATGATCGAGTAACGTATTTAGTTACGTTTAAGGTCAAGTAACGGGTAACGGTATCTTGTTACTTTTGAAGAGGAACGTGTACAACAACGTTTAAACAGCCTCTTTTTATTCTAACCTGAGTATGCGTCGTTTGCGAGAACGGTAGGTGGGCAACCCGAAAGACGACGAAACGGTATGATAGCATAGCAACGTTTATCGCTGAGCACGTCAGTCGAACAGTTCGACTGACGTGTCCAGCGATAAACGTTGCTGTACTGAACTCTACAGCTGGGAATGTCCTTCACCCAGCGTAAACAATAAGGTTCGTTGGCTGAACCTTCAGAACCAGGTACAGACCGAATGGAAACCCGGAGGTTGCCGACGCGGGAAAGGCACATAATCCATTGTCAACTTCGAAATTTTGAAGTAGAGAACACAAGAGAGGAGAACTCAGATCCACCAGTTGTTGCAGCACAACAGTGCAGTTCCTTTGAGCGCGTCGGTAGAACGACTCTTCACCGTCGCCGGATATGTATTTTCAGGAAGCGGGGAAACATAACTCATGAAAACTTCGAGAGGCAGCTATTAAGTGCAACTACTAAAAGGGAAAACAGTAAACCATGAAATAAAAACAGTTGCGTATTTGGTCGTCAAAGTAACGTGAAAATAACTAGTTACTTTTGAGGTAACTCAAGCGTTCGCTTTGAGAACCGGTAACGAGTAACGTAGTTAGTTACTTTTTCAGCGAGTAACGAGTAACGGTACTTAGTTCCTTTTTTGGGTAACGTGTACATGTCTGGATCCGATACATTTTGCACTAACGGGAAAGCTATGTACATCCAAATTTGTCGATCTATCAATACCAGTAGTCAAAGGGCAATGCAATTGATGTGTTCAGTTTTAACTATGTTTTTAAACAAAATGCAGAACTGTACTCATTTTGCCTTAATTAGTCCTGTTGAGATAATCATACCTTTCATTTTGTTAAACGGTATGGCACACAATTGATAGCAAACAAAAACTTAAACATAAACCTATTTAACCAGTGAAATATTGTTGTTGTCAGTGAAAGCCATTTTGAGGGAAACAACTTTGAATACAAGGAGAAATTCTATAAATAGACATTTCAACAACAAACTTCACAAATAGGCAAGTTTTTTTTCATTTATTTTACTTATATAAATAGCTTTTCCGATATTACATAATTTGCAATAAAAAGTGTAGTATACATGGTTTGTACGTATGATGCCACAACTTTGAAAAATCTATATATCGGAGCTCTATTCCAAGTACTTTCCCGGAGTATTTTACCTTGTCAGAGTATGTGTGGGCTTCAATAAAACATAAAACCAACGAAATGAAAGCTGCTGGGTACGTGATGTTTCATGTTTTTATCTAAGGATTTATCTTTATCCGAGACAGGGCATCACGTTTTTGTATTTCCCGAAAAATAAGCCGGATCACGTGCTGCAGCAAAGACCTCTCTCGGAGAGCCCGCCAGTTATACGGGGGACTTCTTTCCTTCGAAAGGACATCTGAGAACGCTGCAAGTGCTATGCGCGGGCGTGTTGTCACATTGTCTTTGCAATATTTTTTAAATATATATAAACTTGAAAGTATAAAACAGCGAGGACGAGGACGGGAACAGGACATCTTTCTGCAATATATTTTGCAATGTATTTTGCAGGTTCTTTTTTAGGCTAAAAAACAAGCGCACAAGGCGCACGTATCATGAAGCAAACACCTTGCATGGGTGTTTCTGATTGCGATATACAACTTTCCAATTCACACCTCGTTCCTTAAACGAATAATTGCAAAGTTAGCTAATTACACAAAAGAAAGAAAGAAGAATAACACAGCTGAGGGGCAAGAACAAAGGCAATTCTCGTTGTCCTACCCATTACCAGTGCGATTAACATAAATAAGTCTTGTTGCTCATCGAAAGCATAGTGCACGTCTGTGTTTGTCCACCCTGAGCGTTCTTTATTATTTGTGTACTGTCTACAACACGCTCCCCGTGTCTACCTTAGCAATTTAGTGCTGAAATAAATGAATAAATAACGCGGTGCAAAAAAGAATGTGTGCGTTTTCGTAAGACGCTTTCAGACAACATACAGCTTGTGTCACTCCCGTAGAGCGCACCATTTTGTTCTCTTCTTTAAGGTATGGTGCAAGTCATTTTGGACACCCGTCTACACCAAAAAACTCTCAGCGATATATTGGTAATATCACCCAAACTTTTCTTTATAAGTCTTCACTCTGCAGGCAATTCGATTTCGTCATTCGTTGGTAAGACAATCGAAGGAAGAAAAGCACGATGGGAGAAACGCGCGAAGCTTCTTTTTAAGAAACGCGCTGCATTTCATAAAAGAAAGCTGAAAAGGCTCTTGAAAAAAAAAACGAGCTAGAGGGGAATTCTGGCGTATTTTCGTCCGGTGACTTTGAATATCACAAACATTTCTCTGGAGCGTATCAATAGACGCGTGAAAAACCGAAACACCAACAGCTGTACGCGACGTAATTATACCCAGAGATTCCAAGCAACGTTAGTTTCAAGTGCATCGCTTTTGACTGCTCGGGTAAGGCTTGCGGAAGCCCCGGGTGTGCTGAGATCTTGGCATGATACGCACGCAGACTTGTGCACGTTACTTGAAAAATGCCATGGATTACAATTAAAAATTACCGAGCCTAAAATGTATTGGATTACCGTTACAAATTACTTTCGCTGAAAAGTAACGGATTACTTTACTCGTTACGTTACACATTACTTTCACGTTACTTTTCCCGTACGCTTATCAAGAAAACAATAGAATAAATTTCGGTGTTTTCAAAAATGTTCTGCAACACTACTTCTCATTTCTCATACGCCTGTATTATGGTAATCTTTGTCAAAATAAAATATTGTGTTTAAGAGAAAAAGTGTAGGTGCACTCCGTTCGCCTGTCAGCTGACAAGGCACCGAAAGCCACACCCGTTATATCGCTAGCTTACGGCCTCCGGAAATGATCCCTGGAATTGCGCAGACGAAGCTAGCGGTGCGCGTTCTCAGTAGAAGCGGCTACCTCCGCTACGAGATTCGGAGCTAAAGAAGCAATCCACGAAAGCTGCCTTTTGACTCTGCTGTTTTGCCTGTTATTCACAAGAAAAACTTGGTTCTAACGTTACAATGTATTGCCAACGCAGAATGCAGGTGTCCCAGCTTACTTGATGTGTTTTTGTATATTAGAGTTTGTTGTTTTTGCTGATAATTTTGTGAGTTTTTTTGTGTCTTTTTTTCTTTTGGTAAGCAAAGTATTCACGGAAACTCTAAGTTTCCGTTCTCCTTAATGCCCTGAATTTCAAAGATCTCATTAAAAAATGGCCATGGAGAGGCAGGATACCTAATGACCGAAAACTGGAACAATCAGAGAAAAGTGGCGGTTACGGGTTATCGATCGTTCATCGCTTCTCACTTTCATACCAGTATTCGTGGAAACCGGGAGGGCTTGGAAAGCGAGAAAAGCGGTGGCCGTCGGTCGCACAAAACAATAGAGGATCACACAACTTTTACGCGTTCTCTCTCTCTCTATCTCTGTCAGCACTCCTTAGATATCCTGGCCTCCCCTCCCCCCCCCTTTTTTATGTTTACAGTTGACAATAAAGTGATGAGTGGACTCGACCACCATGCCCAGACAAGTAAACCAAAAGAAGTATCGTCCGTACCCTCGAAGACGATGCTCTTGGCCTCGCGCCTGGCGCTTTTCAGCCGTGTCTCAAGAGCGTGCTAGAATAAAGTAGCGCACATCAAAGATAAAAGAATTCGACTCCCACGCGCGAGTGTATACATCGTGTGTTATGCGAGTTGTGAACCCGCCAATGGAAGGGGCACGGACCCGCGTTGATGTCTGTGCAGGTGGCGGGAGACGTTGAAGTTGGAAAGGGTGACACGGTGTAAAAGACAAAAACAGATAAACACAAATAGTTTTCTCCTGCCCGGGAGAATAAGAACAACACGATGGAAGGCGACGAGAGCCTACTCGGCGTTGTCTTCCTTGATCTTTGTATTTCGTATATTTGTACTATCTGGGTAAAATGAATTACGAACCGAGGAGCGCGTAACTCGCGGTAGAGGCGGCGCCGCCTGTACCGCGAGCCACGCGCTGCTCTCTTCGTATTTCATTTTTCCCCAATATACAGGGTGTCACAAAAAAAAAATTTACACGGTTTCTTTTACCACAAAATAGAGTAAGCATCGCTGAACGCTCATTCTCCGCCTAAAAGTAGAGCTAGAGGTCACAACCAGATGCCAAAGTTTTCAGCCCGATCCGATAACTTAATCAAAAGTTGTAAGTGAGTTTCTGAAAATTCCAATGGGAAAATGGAGCCTATTTTTGCCCGTTTTCGGTTTCTGGTGCCATAGAGCTCCATCTGTTCGAAAACTCCGTCGGCCGCCATTCTCCCATTGAAATTTCCAGAAAATCACTTATAACTTTTGATTAAGTTATGGGATCGGGCTGAAACTTTGGCATCTGGTTGTGACCTCTGGCGCTACCTTTGGGCGAAGAATGAGCGTTCGGCGATTCCTAGTTTATTTTTACGGTAAAAAAGACCATGTAAATTTTCTTTTGTGACACCCTGTACATGACTTGCCCGTTTTTCTAGTGGTTATAGTGACCGGTCATACAAAAATCGTGTTTTCTTTTCGGCTATTCTCCCCTTCCTGGTGTTTCCTATTTTGTTGAACTTGCTCTCTTTATGCTGCTGAATCTGGTGCTCATATTGCTCCAGTTACTGTATTATGCTCCTGTTTTTAAATAAAGTAATGAGTAATTAAACTGTTCCGCTACCAATATTTTGTGATGAAATTACATTACAAATTATTTCCGAAAAAAAGTAACATGGCAATTACAAAATTACTTGGAAAACCAACGGATTACAAGTAATCCGTTACCTGTGACGGATTACTTCCCAAGTCTTCTAATACGCCACGATTCCGCCCTCACACCGAACGCGCGGGGAAGGAGGGGCTTTGGCGCTATTTTAAAGGCGCTTTTGTGGCCACTTGGTGCGTCGATCTCAAATATAATTTTGACATTCACGATCCTGCAGGCCGAATGAAGACGATTTTAATGTTGCTGTTTTTTCACATACAGGACCGGTTACTCATTGTTTGGGAAACGGCTGGTGTTGCTCATTGTGTTCAAACTCTCTGACTTCAACAGGCCGCACGCATGACCTTTCTATTGCGGACGCACGACACTCCGCGAACTTTGAAAGCTATACGCAGTTTGACATTAAAGGCTGAAACATGTGTGTAATAAACCAAACAAAAAACGCAGAAAAATCGAAACAAAAAAACGCCATTAAAGAAAAAAAAAAAGCCCGCGCGGCGTTTTATTTTTTTTATTTTTTTAATAGCCTCTGAGTTTGATTTTTTTTGTCTCATAATATTTTTGCCACTCGGTGTTGAAACTTGTGGCGCCTTCTTAACATGTCCATGCGCTTATCACGTGTACCGGTGTGTTGTGTAAATCTATCTTGTTCTCAATCATAATAGTTGGGCAACCTACAAAAAAAACAAAAAAACTCGCGTACAACTTTACATTACAAGACGGTTTAAGAACACAAAAAATCGCTCGGCGATCCTGTGTTGTTGCTGTTGTTTTCGAAACAGGGAGCAATGCGCTAAAACAACCGCTGAAACTCAATGTACGTGTGCGAGGGGTTGCTATTATTTTTTCATTCTAACGAAGGTCTTAGTTGTAGAACTTCGTGGAAGGTGGAAGATAGCCTAATAACAGCTTGCGATTCTGTAAGTAGCTGCGTTGTTCACGTAATTATCAGGGTGTATATTGTCACGAATGACAATTGATGAGGCGACGAAAACTGAAGCAAACTAAACATTTAAAGGGAGAACTTGTGCCCTAAAACAGAATAGAAAGAGGCTAGCGTCGCAGGCGTCGATGGCGCCGAAACAGCAGGATCGAAAGCTGGGGCGTGACTGACTACAGCTCGCCACGCGGAGCCCCTTAGGTAGACGCGTGGGCTTCTGGAACATTCGGCGCCTGGAACATTCACACCTCGAATACGCAGAGGGTTCTCGAATTTACTAAAGTGCGAGAGTCACAGAGACAACAAAAATGTACATCCGCTGCCAGGAATCGAACTGTAACCCTTTGGGTGGGAACCAAGCACGATTACCGTTAGGCCACGGGCGCGCTGCCCACTTGATCAGCTCCGTGCGCGGCATTATAACCCCTTTTAAAATAACGCATGGTCCCAATGCAGCACAAAACGAAAACACAAATCTACAACAAAAGTACAGCAGAATCGCGAGCCACAGTTAACTTTTTGACGAGAGTCCAAAGTTCTATCGTTCGTAATAGGGCTTGAGCCGTACGACGTGCACCACCTCGGGTCGTGGCTGGCGTCTTGCAGATGGGCGCGTTCCGTCGGCAAGAACTTCGTAGGTCAGATCTCCGAGGCGTCGGGTGATCTTGGTCCGAAATAGTGTTTCAGAAGCTTCTGGCTTAGACCGCGCCACCGTATCGGTGTCTACACCCATACCCGGTCTCCGGTTGAAAGTGGACGTCCCGGCGACGAAAGTTGTACCGTTGTGCGCCGACTTTCAACCCGGAGACCGGGTATGGGTGTGGACAACGATACGGTGCCGCGGTTACAGCGAGAAGCTTCTCAAACGCTATTTCGGACCCTACAAAATCATCCGACGCCTCGGAGAACTGAACTACAAAGTTCTTGGCGACAGAACGTGCCATCTGCAAGACGCCAGCCACGACCCGATGTGGTGCACGTCGTCCGGCTCAAGCAGTATTACAAGCAAAAGAACTTTGGAATCTCGTCAAAGAGTGAACTTTGGCTGACGATTCTGCTGTCCTTTCGTTGCAGATTTTCTTTTGTTTTTGGTTTTGTGCTGCATTGGGACGATGCGTTTTTTTAAGGGGGAACAATGCCGCGCGCGCAGCTGATCATGTAGGTAGCACGCCCGTGGCGTAACGGTTATCGTGCTTGGTTCCCACGCAAAGTGCCACGGTTCGATTCCTGACAGCGGCCTCGTCCACAGCCCTCCGACAAAGGTCGGAGATTTCGTTACCAATGCAACGAACATCGACCCTGCAATCCCGAGCCAGTCACTACCCCGCACCTCCATCACAATGTCACGAATCACAATTGATGATGCGACGAAAACTGAAGCAGACTAAACGGTTCGTAGGGCAAACTTGTGCCCAAAAACAGAATAGAAAAAGGCTAGCGTCGCAGGCGTCGATGGCGGCGAAACAGCAGGATCAAAAGCTGGGCGAGACTGACTCCGGCTCGCCACGCGGAGCCTCTTATGTACACGCGTGGGCTTCTCGAACATTCGGCATGGGACATTCGGCGCCTAGAACATTCGGACCTCAAATACGCGCAGCAGGGTTCTTGAATGTACTAGAATGCGAGAGTTACAGAGATAGTAAAAATGTACGTCCGCTGCCACGAATCAAACCGTGGCCCTTTGCTCAGGAACCAAGCATGATAACCGTTAGGCATGGGCCCGCTGCCTACTTCGATCAACTGCGGGCGCGGCACTATCACGGCACTATATCCAACCGGACCCGAATAAGTTTCGACTCGGTCGCGTGCCTTGATTATCACATTTTGTTTGCTTTATGCATACCATATCATTTAATAATATTATTATTTTTATAACCAAAGCGAAGAGCATGTCGTCTGCTTCCTGCGCAGGGGTTGCAGTGATGTCACAACGACGCCGAGTTATGATCGACTTTGATTGGAAGGATAGTGGGTAGACCTGAATGCGAGATGCCTTGTTGTCTACCCACTTTTTTGTTTTCAATCAGCCAATAAGAGCTTGGCACTCTCATATCATCGAAAACCCTGTGCAAGAAGCAGACGGAACTTGCGCTCCGCATGCTATCAAAAATCTGGTTTTACCTGTGGAGCAACGTTAGAAGAAAAGTTTCTTCCGAACATGAACGAATCCTACTAATACGATCCACAGTTTTCGCCTAACGTTAAATCACCCGCACCTTAGTAACCAAAAACTAAAACTCTTTTCCTGCACCTTTCTGTTTCCACTAATGTCATTGGCAGATGTCTCCAGTGGATGCTATGCTTACTCACAACTCCAGCTCGTCGCTCGCCCTCTCGCGGAGGAACGAAGAACCCGAGGAACGGGGACGGCGGCGGCGGCGCGGAGGCGGTGGCAGGGACTGTCGGCCATTGTGCTGCTATTACCGCATACGTGCGTGAAGCAGTTTTAACGAAAAAAGTGAGACGACCACAAGACCAGAAATACGCAGTGCATACGCTGCAGATTTCTGGTCTTGTGGTCCTCAGCTCAATCTGTGTTTAACGGGACGACAAACACTCCCGCTACTCTAAAAATGTTCACGCAGAGCAAGCGTGACGCAAAGCGATGTTTTACACGCTTGTTTAAAGCGTGGTGTTTTTCAACGCTTAATGTTCACACACTTGAGTTTGATCGCTGACCGACAGACACAAGACCTGGTTTTAAGCCTCTTACGACCGGATGCGCTGCAGCGGAGCAGGTCGTAAGCCGTCTCAACAGGCTTAAAAACAGGTCTTGTCTCAGTCGGTTGTGGTCAAGCTCAAGTGTGTGAACGCGCTTTAGAATTCACGCTTCCTAAGTGTGAACTGTGCTATGGTTTAACGCTTGGCAGGCGTGAGGGGGCCCCTGTGTTTACACGCTTATTACGGCGTGCGGTTTCTCCACACTTAGAGAATGACGCCTTATAGGCAGTGTGAAATGCGCTTCGCAGTGAAAACCTCTGGCCGAAGGCATGCGGCTTTCTCGCATTTAGTATATCTTCCCAGTAATCTTAGTTATTGGGACGATATACTAAATATGAGAAAGCCCAATGCCTGCGGCCAGAGGTTTCAACCGCGACGCGCATTTCCCACGACTACAAGGCGTCATCGTCAAAGCGTGGAGAAAACGCACGCCGTAATAAGCGTATAAACACTAGGGCGCCCATGCAATATATCGTTATCTGATATGGTTATCGGAGCTCAAAATCGATCTACTAAATCTCTCTAGTGAGTTCACCAGGCGAATAGAGTAGTGCAAGGAAGCTTACCGTGCTGCTTCATGTATAATTACGCACATATACAAATGGCAGTTATGAATCAAAATAAATTGTCGCGAATCGTCACGTAAATAATGCATGTTGCGCCTCGTGTATTGCGCTAATTAGCTGCGAGCTGTTCATAACTGTGGAAATTCTGTGAAGATTTGAGGAAATTTATCCTTGGTATCTAAAAACCCAAAAGAGAGAGATCTCGTTCGGCTCAAGTTAACAAAGGAACAATTAAAAGCACTAAATAGAAAAAGGCAAACACATTTGAGCTTGAGGGCTAAACTCTTTATTACAAAAAAAATCTATTTTGTTTATACAAATAAGCCAAACGAAAACAGGGTTCTTACCCAAATATTGTAGTCGTCCATGGATAGCTGGCGAATGGCCACAGTAAAGACACCAGCCAAATGGGGAGCCCTTTCCTCAGCTGGCATTCAGCTCCGTCTCGCTCAGAAATTCGGGGCACTCGCACTCGTTGTGTTTGGAGCGATCCCGCGGCACTCCACGCACGTCTAGAGCTGTAGCCGTGGTACACTGTGCCCGAAATCACACGCCGTCTCCGGCTGAGCCTTGCCAGTCGCAATCAAAGTTAAGCTGGTCCAGCCACCAAACAAAGCATATGGGGAACTGACTGAGCGAACCAGCGAGCCACGGAAACAGCGCAACGCCTTTCTTGCTTTTCCCGCCAAAAAAGAGAATGCAGGCGCCCTCTGTGCTTTCAGAAACAAAGCTCACATCAACAAAAAACCAACAAAAAGCAGACGCAGGTGCATCTTCCGGAGGGTCAATCCATTCGGATATATATTAGCGTTACGATGAATGGAGGCACGTGCGTGTTTCCGAAAATCTAAGCGTGTGTTTTGCGGTCATCACACTAACGTTCTTGATCACGTCCGAAAAACAAAAGGCCGAGCGGGATTCCTCGGACTGCTGTAACACTGGAAAAAGAAAACAAAGGCTTATTCTTGATCACATGGTGCTCAAAATGTCATTCCCGTCGTATTGATGGCTGTTCCACGCTTGAAACTCGCGGTTAGCGTGAGGAACAGCGCAATAGCTTTTAGAGTGTAGTGTAGAGCTCTAACGTACGTTGTACGAAGAAACTATCCCTTGCCATATAGGTACTCGTCGCACATCTGTATGTCAAGCAATAGACATAGGTTCGCGTTTTAAGGCCGTTACAAGGAGCATGACCTTTGCTCCAAGCAGTTTCAAAATACGTAATACGCGTACTTGCTTTCCCGCAATTACAAAAGCAAATAAAGAAATGCCCGAAGCATTTTAAGGGCGTTAGCCAGCTGCTAATGAGGAGAGCTCTAGAACGGGCAGTTTTGCCAAGGCGGGACTCAACATTGCAAATAACACGGTACAGGAATGTACGGTATATTAAAATATTTATCTTTGATAGAGCAATAAATAAAACCCCTAAACACGCCGATGACGCAAATAGAAAATGTTAGCATAGCTTTACCGCAGGCTACCGTGAGCACGGCAACGCTCCTGCAGCACGCTTGAAATTATGCTTCAAAGGCGCAGCACAAGCTTCCGGTTGCAATGCTGCTCCGTACGGTTTCCTGCAGTCACGCTATCCTAAAACTTCATATCACTCGGTGTCGCAGAGTTGCCAGACCGGAGTTGGAATGCCGGAATCATTCCGCACTTTTGCGACACCAGCATGGAATGGGAATGGAATGGCGGCAGCGCTCGGGGGAATGGAATGAGATGAGTTGCTGCCCGGAATTGAGTGGAAACGGAATGAGCTCGGTTCTTGTGCGAGCTGTCTATATATTCGTCTAGGGCCTAACGGCGGATGTCGCGATTCGCTTGCGCATGGTAAGTGACTAATGAAACAGCAAAACTGCAGTAGAGATGACTGACAGCTTGATTGTCTCGTTGGCTTAATTACGCTTCTTCGAGGATGACAAAGGAGCGCCCCCGGTGAAGCAACGAAAACTGAATAATTGTAGGCGGACAAGGACCCCAGACGAGCAGTCGTACTGCACTGGCTCAATTTTTCATCTACAGTGGATAACAATATCGCCATAGTCTCGCACACTAAACCTATGTTGTCTAAACAACTAACCACTAATTCATTTTAATAACTAATAATAATAATAATAATAAACTTTATTGAGACTCAGTTGTCTTGGCTGGTGGGGCAAAATGCGATCTAACACCGCCTGACGAGGCTCCACCAGACGTGTATATCGTTCAGCAGAAGAGGGAAAAAAATAATGATATATTGAAAAAAGATTGAAACAAATTTCATCAGCATTCAGACAATGATTAGAAAAACCTGAAATGTTATCGCTGGTAGTAATATAAATACACATAACACTCATGGGTACCATCCAAATCAGAAGTAATAATACATTCACACGAACACACGTCATACCGTCTACGTCACAACCATACAATCAACAATAGTAGAAATAACACTAGCCAAAATTTAATAAGAAGTAAGCTTTCACAATTTTTTCAAAGCTATCAGACGATACAGCATCTTTAACTATTTCTACAATTTCCAAATACTTATTTAAAAATTCAGAGAACTTGATGTGCTAAGCTTTGTAAACCGTAATTAGTTCGAGATTTTGGTGTCATATAATTTTGATATCTGAGATTACAAGGTGTGCTTTTACGTTGCTAGAGCTCGTAGAATGCCGCCTGGTCACTACTAATCTGTTTATATATTTCTACCGCAAGTTCAACATTGAAAAGGTGATCATTACGCAGTATACGATACTTCGAAAAATAAGGGGCTGCATGCTCTCTGGATGATACGTTTTCAATGGTGCGTACAGCTTTTTTTTTCTCTTTTTGATTGGTAATAATTTTGTCCAGGTTGGTTTTTGTGGTTGAACCCCATACTAAAAGAGAGTAATTAAGATGTGAGTTTATAAGGCTGTAATAAAGTTGGCACATAAGCCAGCTGCGAAGGAGAAACCTGACTCTATTCAGAATGCCAACTGAACTAGATATTTTGAGCGCACATGGTTTACATGGCGTGTCCAATTTAATGTTTCGTCAAACCAAACCTCCAAGAACTTGTGCGAAGGTACTTGCTCTATTAATGAATTTAGAAATTTTATAGTCACAGTGCATCTCCTTACTTCTGGGCTCGAAGATTATGTAATTTGTTTTACCTATGTTCAGTTCTATTTGATTTAATTGTAGCCCTAATGATAATTGATGAAGCCAAGCGTTCGCCATGTTTTCAAGTTTTTCTAGGCTTTTGTCGGTGAAAAAAACGTTAGTGTCATCTGCATATAGAATAATATTTGGAGTTGCTGGTAAGTTGATCAGGTCATTTATGTATAAGATAAAAAGTAATGGCCCTAAAATTTGCCCTTGTGGAACACCGTAATATATTTGCTTCAGCTCTGGTTGAAAGCCATTAATTAGTGTATATTGTAAACGACTAAATAAATAATTACGTATCAAGTATAGTGAGATACCTCTTATACCGTATAATGGTAGTTTCTCAAAAAGAACATCTTGTTTGATAAAATCAAATGCCTTTCTAAAATCTAAGGAAATTCCAATTGTATATAACTTGTTTTCGAAAGCATCAATTAATTTATTTTTTTATGTTTAATAAGGCCATTTCGGTAGATTTCCGTTTTTGAAACCCATACTGCTGTTCTGCAATTAAGTTCTTTTCTTCTAGATAACACATCAATTTGCTATTTATCACTAGTTCTAAGATTTAAAAAAGTGGTAGTACCGATATTGGCCTATAATTTTTCATATCGTGCTTTGGCCCACCTTTATGTAAAACACAAACTCCAGCGTTTTTCATCCTATCAGGAAAAATTTCTTCGGACGCCCCGGCGGAACCACGTGCGATGCGCACGTGGTTCCGCCGGGGTGTCCCTGTGCGTGCTGACTGATTGACTTCATCTGTGAGTACGGTACTTTGGTACTCTATCCAAGAGTCTCTATAACCATGTAATTTTCATAGAACGGTGTTTGCGTTAAAACCTCAGGATCACAGAGTAAAATTAACAAGATATTTGTTTAGTTGTCCTCGTTCCGCAGCACGGCTTTTGATTATTTTTAATGCAGATGGTGCCGCGTTGAAATAGCCTTCTCTTCTTAACCACTGGGATCTGTAGACTTTTTTTACGAATCTTTTTGAATTGGATTATGCTTGGTGGAACCGGTCACAGAATCGTTATTTTAACAGCATTACTGGACGAGAACCGAACCGGAACCAAATGCAAAGCTACTGAACCTGAACCCAGCTGACCTTCTAGTGTTTGCGTGGATACAATTAAAAAATTGAAATTGCACAGGCTGATGAATTTGAAAAATCGTACAAAGAACGTAGAATTTAGTATTTAAGGCAGGTTCTATTATATGGGGCGGTTTTTGTGCTTACCGCAGTGAATAGAGATTTGGGGCATGTATACGTGGCGTTACTTCTAACATCGCACTAGCGCTGCTGTTGGGCGAGTATTGGAAGCAGAAAGCAAGGTAGCTTCTTCTTGCGCCACGCACGAACTAAACATTTTTAAGGTCTTATTAGACAAACAACACGCTAACTATGTACGTGGGGAGGCTATACGGTCTGCTTGCGAAGAAAATAGGTGCTTTTAATTTTTGGCGTTTCTTGCGACTCGCAAGCGTTTTACGTTCGATCGCGCGATCGATGTATGCAGTGACACCAAGTATCCTGAAGCGCAAGTGCGACCACCCTTCGGCTTACTAAAATTAAGGCTTTGAGGAAACTAGCTTTTGCATACTTTTGCAGTCGTATCCGCGTTTGATAACGTCAGCAGCTTTATGCCGCTTTTTTTCCAGTAACACAGTAGGACTGTTAATGGTCATTTTCTTCACGTTTAGGATTTGAAGGATAGGAATGGTGCAGTTCAGCCATTCCAAGAGTAGGAATAGGCCCAGCGCCTTTATTCCGAGGAGTTATAATGCATAGGGTTGTCAGAAACGAGTTCACTGGAATGGAATTGGAATAGAATGGGGGTTCCCATTCGGCAAGCATGCTGACCAGCATCAGTAAGCGCGCGCCGTAAAGCCTGGAGAATCTATCCCGTCTCTTCCGCCGTCTTGAAACTACCGTCCCGCCACCCTATTGAGAAAACACCAGCTTAAGCTGGTCACAGCTTCAAGCTGGGTTATTGTCCCAGCACCCCCAGTTTGGCGTGCTGGTCATACTGGTCATGCTGGTTGATCTGGTCCCAGCTTCAAGCTAGGTTATCGCCCGAGCATGCCCAGTTTGGCACGCTGGTCATGCTGGCTGAACTGGTCATGCTGGTTAAGCTGGTGAACGTCCACTCCAGTTTAGCCAGTTTAAATTAATACACAGGATAAACAAGTCAAACTGTTCAGAAAAGTCAACTCGGCATCCAATTTATTATTTCTGTACTCGCGGCCTGCTCACATGAGCTCAGATGCTACACATCCTCGGCGCTGACACAGCACTAACCGACGCAGGGACAGTGGTTTTTGGTGCAAAACAAACAATGTTATGAAAACTAGATTGCTTATTTCTCAACACAAAAAAACATATCCGACAGACGCCAAAATCAGGCATTAAAAATAGAAAATACTACACGGGTGAGAGAAGCGAACCTGGGTACCGCCAGTGACGGGGGCGAAACGGCCTCTTGCGTAGTCGGCAGAGGCAAGGAAATACGTGTGGCTTGGATGGCATTGGCGATATTCCTCGGCACCACCGTCATTCACGAGCACACACATGCTCGAAGACATGAAGCGACGCCTCACTCGGGACGTCCGACCTCTACCCGCGCTCAACAGACTGCCGCTCGATGTCTCCTCAAAGCCCACTTTGCTTGCACTGCCGTCCAGGTAGCCTCCGACAAGAGCACACTGCCGTCTCTTCGAAATGGACTTTTTGTAGAAACAACGGTTCGATAGAAAATGAATCCAGTACCCTCTCTGTCTTCTTTCCGGCCGAGCAAAGAGGGAACATGTGTTTTTTGCGTCAACTTCGGGGCCGAAGATAAAGGCCCGTTCACAATGTTGCAACCGAGTACGACCGTGAGAGACGAGACTTGTTAAAACCACTTAAAATTTCTTAGGACGAGAGAACGCATTGGCACGCTGGCGCCATCTATGCGGTGACCATGGAACTGCATTTCACAAGAGCGAAGGTTCTGCGGGATTTCCGAGGTCAAATGCGCGTAATACCTATGAGAAAGGCTCGTTTATGATGTTGACAAAAGGTTTTCGAGCCAAGAAAGAAAGCATAATGCGCGAGAGAAATAGTAAATATGCCGGACCGCCAAGTTTACACTGCTACCGAATAGATGGCGCCAGTGTGTCCTCTCGTTGTAGGAGGTTTTAAGGATCCCAGTTTTAAGAGGTCGCAAGAGTGTGAACGGGCCTTGACACACGATGGGGACAAAGGCGAGTTTCGAGAAGCCGTATCTAGGTTACAGCGGCTCAATGGGCAAACAGGATGTAGCTGACGTTAATGGAGTCGAACGGGTGTAAGAGTTGATTAACGTAGAAGTTTGGGCTAGTTGGTAAGTAGACATGATAAAAACAAAACAGCGCAAAGACAAGGACGAAGTAGAAGGAACAACAGGACAGAGCGCTGACTTTCAACTGAAGATTTATTCGTGTAGGCATCTGTTATAAATAGCACACATTCCACCCGAAAAAATCAAGGAAGAAACACAAAACACAAAGAGGCCTTGCGCGCGCCTGAAGCGCCCGGTCACATACCAAAAACGAGAGGGTAAAGCACAGGAGGTGGCATTGTCCCAGTCAAAGAGCAGCTTGACCAGCATGAGTAGAAGTTTGACCAGCTTCAAAGCTTGTTGCCCAGCTTGACCGCATTGGCTCCATGGAAGACCAGTTTGGCCAGTTGAAACCAGACTGGCTCCCAACTACACCACATTAAATCTAAAACCAGAATCTAGTTAGACCATTCTGGTTGTTTCTTAACCCAGACTGACCAGCTCAAATTCTAGGTTGCCCGGGTTGAACCAGCTTGATTGCCAGTTACACCAGTTTACAAATCACACTGATCAGTTTGACCAGCTTAATTACCAGCTTGACCAGTTAGATTTGTTTGCTGTTTTTTTTTCAAAACGCATTTATAGGGCGTTGGAGTTGCAAACAGGCCTTGCGTAATGAATCGTTAAGATTTTTTTTATTTATGTAGATCAAAATCTGCGCCCGTCTGGCCAAATTGGGCAAGTTGGGGTACGCTCACTGCATACGCACAACATAAGAGGGCCCCCTCGCAGCTGCCCCTATCTGCAGATCTCACTTCTCCCAGACCCGGTCACCTTGGCGGAGGCGCCTGGCGATCAGAGAGAATGTTTAGCCTTGCGATAAACTGTTCCAATGTCCCGCACAGGGTCGGCCCCACAAATGCTTCCATGACAGACAGGCCAGGCGCCCCCCCCCCCCCCCACACACACACACTTTCACCTTCCTTTTTGTATGCACCTCAAATTCGTTCTTTTTTAAGTATACACCGTTCCAAGTAGGTCGATGCAGAAAGGGAAAAACACTCTCGAATCAGAGCGCTGCGCCAACGCTCCACTTACCCTTTCCCTCGAAAGCTCGCCTGCTTCACGGTGTGGACTGTTAGAAAGCACGTGCGCAGTGTACGGAGGCAAGTTGTTTCGACAATGTTAGGCGCCGCTTTGATATTATAGCGTGTTTTCGCGCGTGACATGGCCTATGCAAGAAAATAATCGACCGCGCAGCACTGTGCTGTACTTGGTTGTAGAAATAACCGAAAAAAAAACGTAAAATAAACGCCGATTCAGTGTGCGAGACCCACGCTGTCAAACAGGATGAATATGGGTACGGCATGTTTATGCTGCACCGGCACTCCGCTGCTCCGGACCTGCGACACCGGTGTCTGGCGAATTTAAACAGGAAAGAGTCCTTGCCATCAAAGAGCAGTCGTGTGTGCTCCGACCATTTCGTGGACGGCCGGCAAACTGCGGAGAACCCCCTGCTCGTTCCGTTTCCTGGGCTACGACCGAAAGGTAAGTGGGAGGCGGCTTAGACATTGGAAAAAGAAAACAGTTGCGTGATTCTTGGTCCACTGATCTAATAACTCTATTTTTCATCAGAGGTAATTGGCAGGCGACGCCTGGCAATTACCACCTGAAGAAGAAGAAAACAGAAAAAATAAAGATTGGCATGGCCAATGGTGTTGGGAAAGTTTGGAAATGAAAGGAAGACGGAAAAGGGGGGGGCGGTTTGTTCTGACGCCACTGTGCACAGCAAGACTGGGCACAGAGCTCAGACTTTGGCTTAGCTTTATGGTAGACTCTCCAGCATGAATATATCTATCTATCTGTCTATCTATCTATCTATCTATATATATATAAATATATATATATACATATATATATATATATATATAACACAGCCTCGTGTAGTACACGCCGCGACACAGCTTGCGCACAAACAATTCTCACGCGAGGCGATTACAGAGAGGCACCCCAATGTGCCAATATTGTGACAGTGGATTACAAATCAGAAAAAAACGGATCCGTCGCACTTGCTACCTGTACTAGGTATTTATATATAGATTCATTTTTAAATCTGAGGTTTCTACTATTTCAATTAAGGCAGACGCGGCAGCGCAGGTCGGAGCCTCTAACCGCGCAGTTAGTTCAAACGTTCCCGGCGCCCCCAAGCTGCGACAACTCGAGTTCAGCGCAAATTCACATGCCGTAATTCGTGCCATCTCTGACTTCGTTCAATCCTCAATTTAACTAGCGATCCTCAATTTCACTAGCAATCCGCAATTTCGCTAGCGATCGAAACGCCGAGTTCGGTTTGGGAGCGACGACTGCCCCAGAACCGCGCTAAAAATTACCCACAAAAAGATGCCAGGAAAGCAGGATGCACTTTTCCCCATGCCTGACATACCAATTAGGATAGTGCTTTCCTCCATAAACGAAGACGATGAGCCGAGGGCGCCGAATACGGCAGCCGTGCCGGCAGAAGCAGCTGCGATCGGTGTGACTCGGTGAGCAGTTTAACAGTCCACTAATGGCGGTCGGTCATTCGGGCGGGTTCAGATTCTCCCAAATGCCCGGATGAGGGTAGGCGGCGCTACACTCATTAAAATGGCGCCGGCTAGGAAGCCCAACTTGGAACGGTGTATACATGTCGCTGGAATGGTTTTGTATCTTAGCAAGCGTCAAACAGCAAGACGCAACTAAGTCAGAAACCGGATGCCCTCTCGTGGGCACGTAAGCAACAGTACGCCTCCCAATCCGATGTCCTTTCAAGCGTTTCGCCTGCGCGCACTGCGAACAAACGCAACGAAATGAGACGTCGTTTCCCCATAACTTGGCAAACGGAGAAAGATAAAGCTCCCGTGAGCCAATGAGAGTGTTAGAGCGAGGCACGTGACAACGTACGGTGGTGGATGCTGCTCCTAAAAATAGCTGTCACGTGCTTTGCTCCGCGACTGTGATTCCTTTACTGCATCTCTGACCTTTGGAGTTTGCCAAGTTACGGTGAAACGGAGTCGAGCGAAAACGGACAGGAAACGAGCTGCTAGAATACGCTATTCAAACTTCGAACAAAAAGGATTAGTTTCTCCCCAAGCTGGACGACACTTATTGTGCAGCTTTAGAACTGCGAAGCGCTTAGTCACGCGTATTCAATAAGATTTATTTTCTCGCGTGTGTGTGTTTTTTACAAAGCCCTGCAAGCACAAAAAAGGGAGAAAAAACAGCGTTTTCTCGAAATGGTGAAGTCACTCCGAGGGGGTACCGATAATCTGCGAGCCACGGACATAAAGGATTCGCTAACATCCGTCAGAAGCGCGAACGACAAATCGTCACGCAAACATATTCGCACAAGCTGTATATATTTATTAGGCTTAACAAGTGAAACATACTAACGACATGTGATTATTATAGAGCACAAGATACCCCTTCTCGGTTCTTGAAGACCGTTTCCCTAGTCCTGAACGGTCGCGCTACTGGCCGCGGCTGTACACCCCACTTTCGGTTCTGGCGCATTACTGTCGTTAGTACCTTGTGACACAGCGGAAAGTTAAAAGCACCTAGATCAGGCTCAGATTGAGTACCCGAATGAACTGGACACGAGCGCATGACATCGTCCGGCGCGCACACACATGCACAATCACTGGGGTTGTCGCGTGGCGCCGTGCTCGGACCCATTCACTGTGTCCGACCACCGCCGCCACGGGACATACCGGGTCCCTTTCGCCGAGGAGCGTGGATGGCGAGCCTTGCACGGTCGCGGCTTGAGGACCACATTCGTTACTCTCGCAAACAAAACCCTACGGGTTGGAACACGATGGCTCGTTCTCACCAGAAACCTCAACTTGCGAAGCTTCCACAGACGGTCGCTTGCAAGTATTCTCAATGTGGAACTTCAGAAGCTTTCGCTTGCCGTAGGGAGCCTACTTTCGACCCATGACGCCAGAGGCGAACGCAACACTACCGAACGATACAAATTCGAACGCACCAAACACGAAACGCAGCTGCGTTGAACTGACCCGTCACCCACTCTCGCTCTCGCCCGCGCGAAAGAAAATGGCGTATGAATACGAGACAAATGTGTGCACCAAGCTACACGACGGAACTACTTGACCTCTCGTCCTTATTAGTCGGATGGATGGATGGATGAATACGGCTGAGCCCTTTGGATCGGGCGGTAGCTTACGCCACCTAGCCAATTTGTCTTACCATTTAAGCTTAGAATATTTAAATGTGAAAACTATATACACTCCGCACTGAAAAGAAAGTGAGGCTATAAAACCCCTTGCCATCAGTTAATACGAAAATACCTAGTTTTCTCGTGCTTTCTGCCACCATTCACTTAATCTTTGCTTGGTAATCTCTACTGTCTTGTAATCCACTTTTCCTTCGCTATCTCTAAAACCCAATGACTTTATTAAATCTATGTTGTCTTCGGTAGGCATAGGGTGAAGCCCTTTACAGTAGAGTATCAAGTGCTCAGCCGTCTCGTCCACCTCTCCACAAGCAGCGCACACTGTATCCATTTCCTGGTACTTCGCTCTGTATTTTCTGGTTCGCAAAACACCTGTCCTTGCCTCAAACAACAATGAGCTTCCCCTAGAATTATCATAAATGCTTTCTTTGGCAATTACTGTTTTGTTTAATCTATAGCTTTCCAGAGCCGTCTTTGTCTGCATTCCCTCTAGCCACCGATCTCTTTCTGTTGCCTTAACTTTCTTCTTAACGGAGACCTGCTCTTCCGTAACCCCACTATAGCCTAAAAACTTTCCTCTTAATCTCCTAGTGCGCTGTCTCCACTTTGTGTCTATACTCCTCATGTATAAAAAGCTGAAAACCTTTCGTGCCCATTGCTCCCCATCCATTTGCCTCAACCGATCCTCAAATTCTATCTTGCTCGCAGCTTCCCTGCCCTCAAATGACGCCCATCCCATATGTCTCCTTGCACTCCCTGGCTTGGCGTTTTGCAATGTGCCCCCAAAGCCAGCCTACCTACTCCGCGCTGTTTTATTTCTAGTCTTGCATGCACTTCGGATTTCATGCATAGCACTGCGTTTCCAAAAGTCAAACCAGGCACCATGACCCCTTTCCAAATCTCTCTCACCACCTCATACCTGTTGTAATTCCAAAGTGCTCATATTTTTCATTACAGCTGCATTTCTGTTGCCCTTACCTATTATATACTTTTCATGCTCACTGAGATATTCTGCACCATCACATATCCATACTCCTAGATACTTGTATTTACTAGCTCTCTCCACTGTAATATTCTGTATCTTCAGCCTCTCGACTTCATCATTGTTAAAAATCATGACTGCTGATTTTTCACTACTGAATTCTAAACCTAATTCCTTCCCTTCCCTACCACAGAGGCTCATTAATTCCTGCAAATCTATCCTGTTGTTAGCCATTAGTACGATATCATCTGCATACATCAATCCCGGTAAGGATTGCTGAATTTTTTGGCCCAGCTTACTGTACGAAAGGTCGAATCTAAGCCCACTCTTCTCTAGTCTATCCTCCAATCCTCTCAGATACAACATAAACAGCAAAGGCGATAACGGGCACCCTGCCTAAGGCCTCGTCCTATCTCTATTTCCCCTGTTGCCTTTCCTTCCCATGTTATAATCACCTTATTATCTTCGTAAATGTTCCTTAATATTGCTGTTAGTCCTTCATCTAGGTTTAAGCTCTCCACTATGTCTCACAGATTCCTTTGGTTCACATTGTCATAGTCCTTGCGGACGGAGACCGCCACCTAGCGGAAGGAGATCAAAGTGCAAAACACATCAAAATTAGTTGAAAACTTGCTTTCGGAAAAATCACTGTAGTTCCGAAACGGATCAACCTAATCTAATTGTTTTTATACCAATCGATTCCGTATTAAGTTTTATAGAAAATAGTGTGAACACAACTCAATTTTTTAAATTAGTAGGTTCTGTAAAACGTCGTTGATGTACTAAATACTTAGAGATATGATCTGCAGAAATGCACCAAATAAGTATTAATCTCTTTATCGTAAACGTTTCAAGCAAATATAAACAACGGTTCTCCTGTAGAAATTGTTTTGAAAACATCAGAAATCTACATGTATTCTCTAGGGCCTTTGGAGGTACTATGCCCTCTTAAGACAGGCAAACCGTGTCGACACCCCGGCATCTAATTATTGATCAGCAGCGATTGAGAATAAGGCGTCGGCCGCTGAAAAGCCACGCCTCGTGTTTCTTAAGCTTTACGTGATTATAGTGTTCCCAGCCGTCGTTGATAAACGGCACGCGTTGTAGTTTTAAGCCTCGCGGCAGCATGAAGGCAGGCAAAATGTAGTATTGCACCGTAAACATTTTTTTTTTAATTCTTCTTCGTTTATTACGCCAGGCAACCGAACAAGGTTAGACGGATCGTAATAATCTGACCTTGCTCACGAGTCTATTTTTACCAATTTCTGAAGGCACTTCTCGGATTCGAGAAGTGCCTTCATGCATCCTCTTCTTGCTGATGCACGTCACTCCGCAAACTTCGAAAGCTACACATAGTTTTCCATTAAAGGCTGAAACACATGTGTGTGATAAACCAAACGAAAAACGCAAAAAATCGAAAAATGAAAAAATAACTCCACGCTATTGAAAACAAAAGTTTACGCGGGAACATTTTCAGTATAGAAATTCCGAATATGTCGAAAGAAGACACAGTTTCAGACTTACCGCAAAAAATACAGCCGCTTCTTTCTTTTTTTTTTTAAGAAATAGCTTGGAGCAATTTTTTAGTGTTCCGATTTCAGTCATGATTTTCGAATGGCTTCACGCACACGTGTGTTTTAGCATTTATTTCGACCGCAGTCAACCTATATGCGATCTCTCATGGAGTCATCCAAGCAGCGCCCAGAGTGTACCATCGTGGAGCTCGTCGGCTTTGCCCGTTCGCAATAGGCATCATGCAATGCTTTTGGTATGGCACTGTAGATCTAGCGACTGATGCGAGAAACATTGGGCATGCCAGGGAGTGGCGGCTGCATTATTCAAACGTGAGCTATTGCTCTAGTGGCACCGCTTAGCCTAGCGTCCGAAGCAAGAACTTTTGGGTACACCAGGAAGCCGTTACCGCATGACATGCCAGTGCGGCGGAAGCTACGGCCATGGCGGGCCAATGGGAACGTGACTACGTATCACCGGAGTGCGCGTTTGCTGCGAAGAAGTATCGGGCTTTTCGCTGCGTCCTGCTCCAATATCTGCGCTTTGCGCTCGTATACGTAGCGCCTATCGAAGCCGTTGCCACGCAGTGTGGAGCTTGTCGTTCACCCTTTGCCAAGTTCCAACGGGACAGGGTATAACCGTGGGGTCTCACTCTGTTCGCGCCACCTGGCTAAACAAATCGCGTGATGCACTGTAAATGCGGCCTAATCCTGCGGGGTTTTCCCTTGGAGATGCTTAGAGATATTATCTGCAGCACAGCACGAATTAAGTATTACTCTTTTTATCGTAAAAGTTTCCCGTAAATACAAAAAGCGGTTCTCATGTTGTAATTTTCTGAAAACGTCAAAAATCTACATGCCTTTTTAAGGGCGTTTGGAGGTACTATGCCCTCTTAAGACACGCAGACCGTGTCGACTCCCGGGCATCTAATTATTGATCCGCAGCCAATGAGAATGAGGCGTCGGCCGCTGAAAATCCACGCCTCGTGTTTCGCAAGGTTTACCTGATTATAGTGTTCCCAGCCGTCGTTGAAAAACGGTACCTGTTTTAGTTTTAAGCCTCGCGGCAGCATGGAGACAGACAAAATGTAGTATTGCGTTGTAAACATTTTTTTTCAATTTTTTTTGGCATGCAAGGCAATCGACAACGTTAGACGGATCGTAATATTCTGATCGTGCTCACGAGTCTATTTTTATAAATTTTTTAGAGGCACTTCTCGGCATTTTGTTTTTTTCAGTGCAGTGGCTGGTGCGACTGCATCAAGCGCCATAATGTGCCTGTTCAAAATTCCACCAGGCGAAAACAAAAATCGTAATTTGTTCTGTTTATTTAAGGCGTAAAATCCAGCACATAAGGTCAGTTAAAATTTTACACAAACTGAAACTTTACTAGAAGGGCCCTTTTTAAAGGGCACGGATAGAGAAAGAAATAACAATCCATAAATACATCTGTGCTCGGTCTTAGAAACCGGTTCACACAGAGCACAAGGATAGAGACGCCTTAAACATGCGCCGGATTTAGCCGCCATAGCCGACCTTCTCTTGTGTTACTACGATACCGAGCCATTGAAGCGGCCTTGACGAGCCTCTACAAAGGCCAATGGTTAGGAGAAGGACATAGTAGAATCTAAACTGGCAATAACCTGCCCTGCTGTGATCATGATGAAGTCAGGTAAACGTAAGGAAACAAAAATTGAAGGTCGGTTATGGCGGGGCCCATGCACAGCTGCTGGAAAGCGTCTATATTGCAGATACGTAAAAAACAAGTTCGCTGACTGAAAAAAGAAAAACAAAACTCAAAATTCGAAATTGTTAAGATCGGCCCCCAGCCACTTCAACCGCGGCTCCAGTCATATAGGAGCTCTCGGGCGAGCAGAGAAAAGCGACGACATCGGCGACCTCTCGGGGCTGGGCGGGACGTCCGAGAGGAATTAGGGCCACAATCATCTCCCTTTGCTCCTCGGTTATCCAACCCGACATCGGGGTGTTAGCGGTGAATCCTGGCAGCACAGCGTTGCACCGGATTCCCTTGTCGGCAAGATCCAGGGCCACAGACCTGGTGAGGCCAACGATGCCGGCCTTGGAGGCCACGTAGCTACTGAATCCTTTTGGAGCCGCCTTGGCGGCAATACTGGCTATGTTGACCACGACCCCATCGGTCACCCCTCCGGCCAGCATGTCTCGAACTGCAGCTTGGGTCATCAGGAAGGTGCCCTGGTAGACAAGCAAACTACTTAAAAACTGGGTGGAGAATAAAAGTCAAGGTGACTATAATCATGGTTTAAAGCATGATTTCAATCATGACTATAAATCGCACCGATTTGTCCATGATGATTTAAATCAGACACCTTTCCACAAACCAATACTCAAAATATTTTCTATTTACCTTTTGTTTATTTGTGCGAGCTTTCCACGGGCCCTTACTATGAATTTAAAGCAAAGAATTATCAACTAGGAAATATTTATATTAGGCAGCAACTAATTGACTCATCTAGTGATAGGCGATAAAAAAGTCCCTCTTTTCCAGCTGAAGATTTCTAAATAATGTAAGTTTGACTTAAATCAAAGTAATCTGGTTTAAATCAAACAATTATTATTTCCATGTTATTGTTGTCAAAATATCGTGATTTTCTTAGACTACTTAGAAAACTGTACACGGTACACAACTAAATCTGATTCTCGAAGGTAAGTTCAATTAGTTAATCGAAGTAACCTGGAATGACTTCACCGAGGCAAAACCAGAATCGCATATTTCATCACTGCTTAAACAATTATTTAATTGGTTTATCTCACTTTGCCTGATTATGGACCACACAAAACCCTCCCCTCCTCCCGATTGTTTATTTTATTTTATTTTATCCGTCAGCAGAGCTAAGTCACTTTTTCTATTATACGTCAGAGGTGAACTCGACACAAAAAAATTCGCAAGATGTAAATGTCATGCGTGAAAACAGCACCGCGATAAAAGGTTCGACTAAGATAGACCCTTGACATAATACTACATCGTCGAATCGGAATTGCTGTAAAGATCACAATAAAAAGAGTATGTCAATACAGAGAAACGATGAAGGACCACAGCGTCGTCACACCACATTGATAACATATCATTTTCTATCATCCCGCGTTGTCTGCTCGGCTAGCTAACATGAAAATGTTTAGCTGATTGGTTTTCTTTTAATCTAGAATTTAAATTTGAATGGCGACTTAGAAAGCATCTGTCAGCCAAATGAAGTAAGTGACGAAGATCAACTACAGGCTCTATACTACACATACTTTTGGATGATGACTGACCTCATTCATATAAAGTAATTTAGGCAATCAAGAAGAAGAAAAAACTAACTAAACTGCCTATCAAAACACAAAAGGGATATTGCGATGCTTTCCCGATATTTTTGTATTCATTTTCGTTAGCCAAGTTGTGCATTCTTCTAGAATGTAATCTACCAACCGGTAATCTACCAACCGGTAGATCGCCCGCGTAGAGGCTGTGCTTGATGTTTTCCGATCAGCTTAGCCTTTCCGGTAATTTTGCCAATGCCAGATTAAACAGAGTGGGGGATAGTACTGACCCCTGTGGAGTTCCTCAGTTTGGCACCTTCAGGGTTTCCGATATTATCTCTCCAATTCCTATGGTCGCCCTTCTCTCTCTGAGGAAATCCCTGACGTAGTTGTACACTCTTTCGCCAAATCTGGTGCTTTCGAGGTTGTTTAATATTAGTTCATCCCCGATATTATCGAGGGCGCCTTTTGTGTCCAAGGCGACTACTGTCTGCAGTCAGTGTCTTGCCGCTGGCTCCATGATATCTTCCTTGATTTGTAGCAAGACATTCTGTGCCGAGAGGCGTGGTCGGAATCCAAACATTGTATCTGCGAAGACCCCTTTGTCTTCCAGGTACGGCTGTAATCTGTTTAATATTATATGTTCCATTAATTTGCCTATACAGGATGTGTGGGAGATTGGTCTGAGATTTTCTATATCTGGCCTCTTTCCAGGTATTGGAATAAGTGTGATTTCTGCGTGCTTCCATTCCTTCGGTACTTCTCCACTCCTCCCTACTTCGTTCATGTATTCCGTGAGTTTGTGATATGAGTAGAAATCCACATTTTTGAGGAGTTTATTTTGAATTTTGTCCTTTCCAGGGGCTGTGTTTGTTGTGAGCTCTTGTGCTGCCCTGATAACTTCTTTCCCCTTTATCTCTTCGTTGAGCTCCTTGTTTGTAGGGCCTCGGTATTCCGGGTAGCTGATTTTCATGGGCTCTTCGATGTATCTCTCTTTTAGCTTTCTGATCAGTTCCTCGTTCGTTCCTGGATAATGGTGCACTACCTTTTAAATCGTGCGCTTGGTCTGCTGGTTTTTGTTGGCCAGGACCAACAGATGGCTGAGAAAGCTCCACGTTCTGGCGGACCCTAGTGTTCCTTGCAGAGCGTTACAGTTCTGATGACTATTGAACCTTGCTAAAAAGTGTGCATGCTCCAAGGCTTTGGCTGTGATTTGCTCAATCTTTGCCTTTAGCTTGCGATTAACCTTCTGCCTCTTCCACCTTTTGACTAAGCTATGCCTGGCCTCCCATTGGTTGACTAATCGAGAGTCCACCTCAGAGATTTCTGCGGTTATGTTTATTTCCATGGTATATTTTCGCTCGTGTTCGCTAAACCGTGTGGTCCACTAGGCCAATTCGCTTTCGCTTTCCGGTCCCTCAAGCTGAGCTCTCTCTTCCCTGAATTTATTCCAATCTGTTATACGTTGCTTTCTTATGTACGTTTTACTGCAAGCAACGCTAACCTCAATTCTAGCTATCGTGTGGTCACTGCCCAAAGACTGTTTCGTATTTACCTATCTGCCTGTTGCCGTCATATTTAACGCGGGGTCTGCGGTGGCGTCTACCTGTACTATGTTTACTATCCTGGTAGGGCTGCTGGGGTCAGTGAGCATAGTGTGTTGCAGCTTGATTACCGCTTCGTATAATTTTTTGCCCTTGACTACAGATTACCTGTATCCCTATGCAGGCTGCGCTGTACTGAAGTCACCTACTATAGGCATTTGTCTTCCGAGAGCTTTATCACATTTTCGAATAGTTTGTGGAGTACGTCTTTTCTACTGCTTGGAGGGGGGGGCTGTATGGGTTGAAGATAAAGTGGGTGTTCCTTTTTTCCTGGCGATGATCTCTGTGATGTTGTGTTCTGTACATGTGTCGTTTGTGGTAGTGGGGACCCGCGAACTTTTACTGCCCAGCTCACCTGCATTTGCTGCGGTCCCTGGTCCGACGCCCCTCTGTTGGCTGATCTCTGCGCGCTCCTGAATGTTGATCTCGTTTAGCCTTCCACGATTCCTTCCAGGTCGTCCATGCTCCTCTTTGTGGATCTGGACTTGGATTTGTTCTGTTGCCCGCTTGTCATTGTCTCATATAGTCACCTCGTGGTGCTTCGGCTTCTTCTGGGTTCGTGTTTGTAGCTTCCCCTGGGCCTTCCTGCGAAGCGTTGATTGCACTTTCTGTCGAAGGTCTGGCGATCTCCTGCGCACACTCCACGTTTGGGGGCGCATACAGGGGCGGATGCAGGAATTTCCTGAGGGGGGTCAGGTGTTGGTCAGCGTACCATACGTTTAGGAACCCCTCCCCCTCCCCCTCGTTTCACGCCCTAAATTTTACACATGCAAAAATCAAGAGGGGGTCAGGACATCCGGACCCCCCTCTAAATCCGCCCCTGGGCCCATATGTGTCCTTCTGCCGGGTCTCTTGTCAGGCATGTCTGGCATACGCTGGCTCCCGGCGTGGGGCATACGTCTGCCCTGTGTCCTTTCTTCATGCACAATGTGCATACGTGTCGTTGGAGTCTGTAGAGGTAGCATCTTACCCTTTCTGCATTGCAGATGACAAATCTGGGTATCTTGGTACTCTCCGCCGTGATTATTGCGGCTTTAGAGTTTCCGAGCATCCTTGTTACTACGATCATCGTACCGTTTTCCACCTATAGCTCTTGTAGTAATTCTTCCAAGGTTGATCCTCTTTAAAACGTCGTGCTGTACCCCTTGATCGCGTTCTCGCGTTCGGCGAGGTATACGTTTGTGGGCAGTGCTCAGCCGTTCATCTTTAGCTGCTGAATCTTGATGGCCTTCTTCGCTGCTGTCTCTTCCAAGGTTTATATGGTGATGATGTTCTTGTCGTAGTTGACTTGAGTTCTGATGCTCTTTCATAGCTTGTGTTCGGGTGTTTTCATCTCACTTGCTAAACAGCTGATGATTAGGAGCGCCTTCCAACTTCTTAGGTCCAGCCCTCTCGCGGTCTGACCACGATCTTGCAGCCGCCTTGCGGTAGGGTAGCCATTGCTCTGCCTTCTTGCGCGGTTGTTCCGTGTGCCGTCATGTCCACGTCTTGCGCGGCTTCTTGCGTCAAGTCTTTCGTCATGGTTCTTGTGGTTTCCAGCCCGCCTCATACAGCGCTCCCCACCTGCCGCGGAGCCTCCGCTGCCTGCACAGCTGCGCCGGTTTCCATGGCGACCGGCGCGCCGACCGATCGCACCTGTTGCGCTCCTTCGTTGCGTTATGCTTAGCTATCGGCCTCGGCGTGGTCGGGAGAATAACTTCTCTCGCCTAAGGACAAATTCACTCACTTTCTTTCATGTTGGTATCCTCTTTGTCCGCTTGAAAAGCTGAATCGAATGGTGCAATCTGCTTGTGCGTACGTCCCCTGATTCCGGGTCTGGAGGTTGAGAAAGACGGAGCGCATGTGAGGCACGTCCGTCCGCTCCGCCCTCTGTTGCCAGTCCTCTTGCCAATTTAGAGGTTTTCCCGCTAAATCTAGGACTGTTTTTTTCAGTTCTGCAGAAATTGCCGCTTGTTAGTTGGCGGGATTTGTAAGCAATTTTCAGGTCATGCTAGATTTTTTGTTTTTGTTTTAAGAGCGCAGCGTCGCCTCGGCGTCGCCACCGCCGTCGGCGTAACCGTAAGGTCACGTGTCCCCCAGGTCACGTGACCCCCACAGGCCATATGACCCCAGGTCACGTGACCCCCCAGCTCAGGTCACGTGACCCCCATATGTCACGTGACCCCCAGGTCACGTGACCCCCAGCCCAGGTAATGTGACTCCCCCCCCCGAGGTCACGTTACCCTCGTGAAGGGAGGAGGAGAAAGGACGGGTATACCCTCCTCTCAGTACCCTTCCCTCCTCCTCCTCAAGAGGTGCGTTCCGATTCGGCGTTACAGGGAGTTGTAAACGGCTTTCATTTTTTTATTTGAAATGTTTCTAAGTTTGCCTTTCTTAGTCGTAAAAAATCTTAATTTCTGTAGAAAGAATTATGGGGTCTTTTTTTCTTCATTACACTGAACAAAGTTATTCTCAGTGATAATAACGCTTGCAACACCAGTAAATATTCTGTTGAGAAACATTGATACATCTTCTGAACACAACCTCTTCTTTGAACTGAATTGTAAGTTAATGTCCGCAATCATTTTCCGAGTGTGCCACATGACATAGGCCCAGTGAATTATGCACAAATATTCAGAAAACAAAAATGAGCGGTATGGTATTCTGAATTTCGAGACTCTAATAGTTACTAAAAGATCCAAGTGACGTCAGACGAGTCAAATACCTCTACTGGAGAACCTAACTTCTTGCAAAGCATGTGAATTTGTTGAACAGCCACCAAATAATGCACAAAATTTCGAAGCTACTAAAATGTACGTCGACAGGTATGGCAAAGTTCACGCCTGGCTCGCTTTGCCAGAATCAGCGTCTTAGCTTAGTCTGTGCTAAAGAATGCCTGCCAAGCCTGGAAAGTGCCAGAGATTAGGACTCGACTTCACAAGCTACTCCGCTCAAAAGCTAGCTTGATTCGGCTGTGCTTTCCTTCACTCAGTCTTAGTTGAGACGCTGATTCTAGCACGCCGGCCCTGGTAGCACCTAGTAACATTAATGCCGAGGTCACTCTGCTTATAAATACACATAACACAGTCTCCCAACAGATTCGAAGGTAAGTCACCGCGAGATAGTGCTTCGCAGGCCGCATGACAACGAGTTCAAGGAAAAACTTGGCACGCGGCATTCGAACAACGGATATCGCGGGGACTGTTGTCTGCCAAACTGTCATTTGTATGATGTGCGAGCAGTGTGATCCCGGCTTTAGTCGAGGTCGTTCTGAGCATGAAGCATTTGGAGTCAAACAGTGAGAGCTCTCTACTAAGGATTATTTTATTTGGCGTGCTATGTTTAGACTAATAACACCAGTAAATAGTGGCAAAAAGTCATTTCTGCCCTGTATCTTGAATTTAGAGGTTTGTAACGCTTGATCGGGATTTCTTCAGTGGGTGTTTTTAATGCGAAAGCATTAATGACCCAAACCTAAACCTAAACTCCCCTGTCCCCAATGGAGCAAAGCCTGGCGTCTGTAGCAGGGATCTGATGGAATGGCTCCGATTGGCATGGCGCGCGTCATAATTTCAAGGAACGAGTCTCTCTTTGGGCGCGTTCAGTAGCGGCTCCAAAAGTCAAGGAGTCAGCGCTCCTTCCAATAGACGGCAAAAATCGAGTTCCGGTCCACGTTACTCCGAGTCTTCGGAGTCAGTTTGGGGTGTCGTACATGTGACAAGGGGTGTAGCGTCCACACCCCTTTTTTTAGAGTGCACGAGGAGTGAAAGGAGCGCACCATGACGTCATTCTGGATCACCGAAGAAGTTCCGTTGCTAAAAGAGAGAAAACAAAAATGGCGGGATAAGCTGCGTCGGCTCCGTCGCGGGTCTGCGTAATGAAAAGTGCTGAAGGTGAAGACAAATAACGGGTACGCGTTCATGAGAACGCGTACACGGCCGCTTCGCAACCTCAGCGTTATTTGTCGTCCGGAAAATGCATTGGACCGTATTTTACTTCGTTTGAATATGCCAATAAACAACGTAAAAGTTCATTTGATCGCCGATGCACGGAATCTCGGTGAATATCAACGATAGTCCTGTCCATGCCCAACAGAGCTAGGCAGGGTATGAACGCGACTTTGGTAGCCAGTTGGACACTCACGCAGAGCATGATCCGGATTAATGTTTTGTTTGCGTTGCTAAATCGGGGTGTACGTCGGCTCATGCTCGCTTCGGCCGACAAAACCTTGGTCGCCGAGTGCGGCTGAAATTCTCGTGTGTATACGAATTCATTTTATAGAAAGTTCGTAACGAAGGGCAGAACAAACGTATGGCCGTACAAAAGTATCGCAACCGCCGCGGTAGATTTGCAGAGCTACATATTTTGAGTCTGCTGACGATGTTTCTGTGAGTTTTTATAACAGCCTTTGCACCGCCCTTCGAAGCGTTCGATCGCGTTGGATCGCTTCGAACAGCAGCGCTGATGTTGTACAGTCACTCGCTTTTTCTTTAACGACCTTGTGAACAGTTCTTCAATACCGGCTTCAAATAAAAGCGATCATGCTCGGCGTGGTGTGCTTCCGTTTCACTCGGAGACCGTCTGGCACAGGGGAGGAAGCGGAAAGTGCGTTAAAAACAGCTAAAGAGCCGTGTTTTTTTGTTTGTTTTGTTTAGTAGGCGTTTAGAGAATTTTGACTCGAGTTACTCCATTCGGAGCTGAGGGAGCCGCCACTGAACGCACCCATTGGCTCTCGCGCGGTGTAGTTCCAAGGAACACATGCCACCAGAGAAGCCCTCTCAATGGCAGCGGCCCGGTCACCCTAGGGAGTGGCTGGCCGCCGAGCCAGCAGAGCCGACGGGGCAGACTCCGGAGAGGTTGCACGGCCGAGCTCAGCGCGGCGCGGCCACTTCACGAGAGCGCGCGTTCGGCCGTCGGCCCCAACCTCAGCGTTAGCGAAACGTCGTCGTCCATGCCAGTACTCCGCACGCGAACTATGGGAGGAGAAGAACGACATTCATGCTTTCGCATTCGCAACCCATAAAAATTACTTTGGTGTCTTCGGTAGCCTCGTCTGTGGGTTCCGAATGCTGTAGAAAGTTACGTATAACGTTGTGCGACGGCGAAAACGATCTACAATAAATTTTTAATAACACAGGATGTGTGACCGCTAATATTGTATGCAGAAAGTTATAGCATTGATTACCTTCAGGTTAACACTGACGGCTCGATCAAATGTTTCTTCGCTTGTATCGGTAATCGATGTGAATATTGCTCCGGCACCAGCGCAGTTCACCAGAATGCTAGCAGCCTTGCCGTAGACTTCTTGGATGGCGGCAAATATCGACCGCACCGACGACGAGTCCGCAACATCCACGTGCATCGCGACGTGTTTCTGATGATCATTCACCGCTGAAAACAATGCATAGTTTGTTTTGTATAACGATGCCGGAGACTAGAAGAAACTGACAGAAACCGCTCCAAAACAAACCCTCTTTTCAAACCTGCTAATAATCCTATGTGGTCTCAGCTTTTTCACTAATTTGAGAAGCTAATAAGTGCATGAAGAAGATCGCTGTTCAATCTAGAATCAAATATAGTTTTTTTTAAATAAGTACATATATATAGGACCATTTGGGCTTTTATAAGTTACTAAAATTGAATTCGTAACAGCAAAACGAAATCGATGAAGATAAAGTTTGCCTCAATAATCAGGTAATTGAAATCTTCCCAAAAGGATTCTTTATAAACGCAATTCTTCAAACAAGATTGGAACTTCCAAACTTGAGCTATTAGCATTTGAAGCAATAATACAGACTACTCAAGCTAATTGTATGTAGAAAAAAGCAAATATAGTGAAAAATATGAAAACAAAAATGGGATTTAGAATGTCTGTGGCAGATGGCGAGCTTCATGTAATTACTTCCTCGCTTCAGCTGAAGCATACAGTACGTAACATTGTTTACACATCACTATTTTTGAATGATGGAGGTAGAACAACAAACCTTGAAGACCCTCTCGCCACGGCCTGGGCAGCAGCCATATTGATGTCAGCGACGATCACCTGAGCTCCCTTCTCGGCTAACTTATGGCAAATCGCTTCACCAATAACGCCTCCCCCTCCAGTCACCACGGCCACGTGACCGCACAGGGAACTCCCTTGGGATCTAGCCATTCCGTCGCGAATTTCGAGCTGCGCTTTCGCGAGGCGTTTGATGACCGAGGTGTGGCGAATAGTCGAATGGTTCCGTATTCTTTTATAGGAAAAGTACCAGGCAGAAACAATTGAAAATAAACACAATAGAAGTACAATTTAAAATACAAACACGCGCTACTGGAAGAGCTAATGAAGGAATGCATGCGTCATTCAGTTGAACACGAGTTCACGGAAAACGGCCTCTGTTCCCGGAAGGGAGTTGATTGTTATAGAAACAGTTCTGACTGGCATTTTCGATGTATGAACCATTGAGACGGACATGTGGCGTTTTTTTGGGCAGTTCACATTAGCTCCTTAGCCCACAGGGCTAAGTATAAGAGAATATTTTAAGAGATACAGCATGCCGGTGATGTTTTATATTGAAACTAAACAATATCAGTGGCGTCCGATATTTTGAGCCTAGCCAGTCACCAAGGCAATTCATTTTACATTATCAGCTTCCGCAACTTTGATGCTCGTAAAAAAAATTATAGGTAGAGGCTTTTCGATCGCACATTGATTGTTCTCTGGTTTAATTAATTAATCAGTATAAATAACTACCACATAGCCTAATATGTGTTCTAATTAGACGTTATACAAAACTCTTTTTGCTCTGAAAATTATTTTGCGTGTACGTTCCCGCAGAGCACTGCGAAGATCCAGTCACTGCCCTTACGGAGGGAACTCGGTGACTGGCGAGGCTCAAAATATGTTTCATCGAGAAAACAAAATCCAATATGCCACGCAGTACGACGTCTCTCGCGCTTAAGTCATGCACAGTGCCAAGGCTGTTTCTTTTAGGCCTAAGTATATTTTCGTCTCGTCATTCGCCCAGCTGCTTACGTAGGTGGTCGGCCGTCTGCTTTAATAAAATTAGTATCATGAACTTTCTATGCCCAAAAACTACCATGATGTATTCACCTTGGTACACAGAGTATGGATTTAAAAAAACAGAAAAGAGGGGAACAAATCGAAAATAAATACATAAAAAAAAACTTATCAAATCTAAACAAGCACGGAGGTCATGAGAAGGCACACACGTCCGCTTCGCCACCTCAGCAGTAGCGAAACGTGGTCGTCTACGCAAGTACACCACAGACGAACTAAGGGAGCGAAGGACGACATCCATGCTTTCGCATTTACATCGAATAAGAAGTACTCTGGTATCCTAAGACTTTTCCTTCATTTTTTTTGCCTTAGTTTTTGTGTCGTTGACTCAAGACAGTGTAACACTGCCACTGAATTGCACGGAAAATAATTTAGTGTTTTAACTTTACAAAAATGATATCCGATATTTAGCCAAAGAAAAATAATCTTTAACTGAAATGTGCCGAATAAGGCAAACGCTTCAAAATCGACTTTAATGAATTTTATGTAATAATGTTGGGAATGAAAAAAATATTTTCGTACACCGACTTTCGACACAATTGTCCGAAGTCCTGAAAATCCTGAAATTAAAAATATTGCTATTTTAAGCATACATTGCATTAATTATTTTATGCCACCAGTGAAAACACCCTGCATAAACACAAGCAACACTGGAGATAGGACTCATAGTGGCCATGAGCTCGAAAGGCAAACCTAGAAATTGGAACCCAAAAATCATCGGAAAGTTCGCCCAGATTGCGGTGATTGTGAGGATAATTTAAACGCATTAAATTGCAAGTTGAACAATCTCAAATTTAAGTGGGTTGTACCTTTAGGCCTCTGAACATTTGCACTGAAACTTGAAAAGAGCTGCTCACAGTTTGACGAGAAGAGGCTTTCGATTGTTTTGTCAGAAAATTGGGATAACCATTGTCGCAGCTCATTGCTTGAGCATTCGGCAAAAAAACAACTAAATTCCGAATGTCAACATTATTGGAGGCAAGGTATTTGAAATCTTCGTGTTGGGTTAAAACGGCCACTACTGAACCTTTGATAGGAGAACAATCATCTATTCCACTCCATACAAACTTTCAATCTGGAAAAAAGCCGTGGTTAAAGGCCTGAATTCGCCCTGAACAAAAAATGAGCGACTCTGATATGTTGGTGAGAAACGAGTAAGAAGTGAAAGGTGCTTAAATTTGATGACACAATAAATAATTGACGCCCTAGTTTGCACCCTTCAGGAGATGGAGAATGTCATGAGCAAACCTTTCTTCTTTTTCACATAAAAAAGTTGAAAAAAGTTGGGAACGTTGCGGGAAAATAGCGCCAAGTTTTCGCTTTCATAAGACAGGTACGTTGCTGCGCACATTCATGTTTCAATATATACAAACATGTCACACAAGCATCGGGGCAACCCGGGACCCAATACATATGTATTGGGTCCCGGGTTGCCCCGGTCTTGTGTGACATATCTTTAGCAGGAATATGACAGAGGGATCAGCAGGGAGCTAGTGGAAACAGGGGCTTTACAATCTTCAGGTATGTGGACGATTTCCTGGTTTTAGTGAATCGGCCCATAAGTGTAAATGAAGAGTTCATAAAACGCGTGTTAGAAGTGTTCTCGAACAATGACAATGGGTTGACTTTCGCGCATGAAGAAATAAAAAATGGGCACCTCCAGTTTTTGAATTTAAGTTTGAAGTTTGGGGAAAATCATGTGTGCTGCAAATATGAGCCAAGATCAAAAAGAGGTGTGCTTCCCTTCGATTCTGCTCACTCGAAGCTGGTAAAGAGAGGCGTGACAACTCCATTGATGCTTGCAGCGCTAGAAAAGTCATGTGAACACGTTGTTGGTTCAAGCTTCCTCACCCAAGTCTGCCGCCTACAAAACGCGGGGTATTCAGAAGGACATCTCGTGGAAATCGTCGAAAGCCTCGTGTCGAAGTTGAAAAAACGATAAAGTGAATCGGAAGGCATCACGCAGAATAAACAGAATGTGGCGGTTCTGCCATACATTCATAGAGTGTCCCACAATCTCAAAAAGATAGCCGGACGTTTCGGCGTTCCTGTAGTGTTTACAGCACCGTCGAAGTTATCCAGATTATGTCCAAGGGTGAATAACAAGTCACGCAAGGCGGAAGCATGCACAAAAAAGCATGCCAACAAATATGTAGAATGCGAAACAGCGGTGGTTTACGAGATACCAACGTCATGCGGGAGAACATATATAGGGCAGACGGGGAGGTGCGTCAAAGAGAGGGCCAGGGAGCGTGACCTTTCTGTTGGGCGGTCACTTTCGGGAAACTTGGCCGTTCATTGTGATCGGTGCCCATGTTCTCCTGCACTCGATGAAACGCAGATTTTGGGACGATATAAAACAAGAACAGAAGGGAAATCTTCGAGGCTTTTAAAATCAGGGTGATGGGCGATGCATGCATCAGCACTTCCTCAGTCCTTTTATCAGATAAGGAATTTGAATTCATTTCACGAGAAGTTTGATTACAGACAATTGGTTGCTTGAGTATGTATATATATGTTTGTTTTTCCGAATAAAAATTCATTTGAAAGTAGCGCATCGTGTCGTCTATTCCTTCTGTTGTCCTTGTATTCTGGCACTCTCGTATCTAAGATGTACCAACTTGCCCAACTCCAGATTCTTCACTATTTCATAGTTGCAGCAGAGATGGCAGTAATGACATTACAGTAATTAAAATACTTTTTGGAGTAATGCGTAATGTAATGAATTACTTCTCTACGATAGTTATGTAGTAATGTAATGAATAACTTTCATGCAGTAATTTCAAGAAATTTACTCAATACTTTGGAAATTACTTTTGTCCTAAATTAGAAAGTTTGTTTGCAAGATTTAAAAAAGAAGAGAAAATTATTTTGCGTGGTGAAATGTTGTGAAAGAGCATCGGAGGAAATAACCGGCGGCCAGCTGAGCGCAAGGCCTTGAACGAAGAGCTGGACAGACACACAAAGGAGGGCTGGAAAGGCCAAGGAGAAAAGCTTACGTGTAGACATCGCTGGAAGGCACCGGCTTATGAACTCCAGGCGCGACAGATTCACGGCGTCGCGTCCTTAGGACGATACTATAGTTCGTTTATCCCTAAACTGACAGTGCGGTGGGAGCTGCAGGCTAACCAGAACCAATCAAAGATCTTCCTTTAGTCACCTGTCCCGTCCCTTTCTCCACGCGTGGGTATGAATGAGAGCGTGCATACGTTGCGGACGATAGACGAGTGACTGCTCCAACAAACACGTAGCTTCCACCATTCGTCCCTAAGCTGACAGTGCGTTAGCTTAGGGATGAACAGCTCATAGGCTACAAGGTGACTGGCACATCACCAGTGAGTTAAACATAATTTAAAACCTGGGAGGACCGGACAAACAGATCTCCAGCCTTGTACTATCCTAAAGCAAGGTCAAACCCTAAGCTTCGATTTGGCCTTGACGTCATATCACTGCGGCGGCGCTGCTGTCGGCACTGCGCATGCGCAGCGCCTCGCTTCTCCCGGATCTGGCTCCTGCACACGCGCTGTAGAGGCAAACGAGAGTTTGTTTTGTAAACGATGTGTTGGTGTAACGGTAAATAAAATGTTGCCTCAAGGTATTCAAAAGTAATGTCAAAGTAATTTCAAAGTAATTTCATTACGTCTGGAAAGTAATTGTAATGTAATGGCATTACATTTAGTCTGCGGTAATTTGTAATATAATAAAATTACGTTTTTGCAGTTTTCAGAAAAGTAATTAGTAATGTAATTTAATTACCTTTTGAAAGTAATTTTGCCATCTCTGAGTTACAGCGATCAAAATCAAACTATTTTTAATTACATAAACTAAATCTGATTTAAATAAAATATAAATGATATGTTTAATATCTTGGAAAATAATCACTTTTTTTACCCTGACTAGAACTATTTATTTCGATATCTCATCTACAGGGATGATCACACTTGTCCATAACGGGGTGAGCGCTCTGGTGAGCGCTCGACTGGTGGCATACAGGGAAACTAGTCTAGTCACGTGGGCTACCGTGGAAGAGCCCCCGGCGGGGGTGTCCTGCCCGCTCCATCGGACGCCGCCACATACTACGCCGGCTTGAAGAGAGGTTTTGTGAATAATTCTAAAGGCACAGGATTGCAATCTTTCTTTTTTTTTCTTTTTGGTGGCATTGTTGTTTATTGTTTGTTTTCTGTCGATAAGGCTCGAGGACGTTTGCCAAGAGCCTGATAGCAGCCTCCCGAGTTCGCCCTGCTCCGTCGGCCCCCGATGCAGCGAGCGGGCAGGACACTCATTCACCGGGCTGTTTCATGTTCCCCCACGTGACTAGATTAGTTTCCGCGAATGTCCACGAGTCCAGAGCTTGGCGGTGAAGGCCGTGCGCTCTGGCGTCATGGACAGGTGTGATAATCGTAGCTCTTGATTCTATGATGTGGATATGGCCTACGGTTTTGAGACATTTTGTGTGCCTACGTGTGAATGCGTGTGCTCGCTTTCGCGCGTATGCGCGTTTGTGTGCATGAGTGTGTGTGATGTGTGTGTGTGTGTGTGTGTGTGTGCGGCGTGCGTGCTAAAACCTGTTCAAATTACTCAAGGGCGGTTTCATTACATGTCCAGACAAAAAGAAACAACTGAAAACCGCTTTTTTATACGTTTTGTTTTCTTTCATTTTTGTTCTAGAAAGTCAAAAGACGGCATTTGAGATTTGGGCGGTTGACACAGGTCGCACATTTGGGTATTTCGGTACGATCCGATACATTTTGCACAACGGGAAAGCTATGTATACTCAAATCTGTCGATCTACAAAAGCCAGAATCAAAGGGCAATGCAATTATCTGTTTAGTTCTAACTGTGTTTTTAAACGCAATCCAAAACATTACTCATTTTACCTCAATTAGTCTTGTTTAGATAATCATAACATTTATTTTGTTAAACGATATGGCACACATTTGATAGCAAGCAAGAACTTAAACATAAACCTATTTAACCAGTGAAATATTGTTGTTGTCAGTTAAATCAATTTTGAGTAAAACAACCTTGAATGCAAGGAGAAATTCTAGAAGTAGACATTTCAGCAACACATTTTTACAAATAGGCAAGTTTTTTTTTTCGATTTATCGTATCTTATATAAACAGCTTTTGCGATAATATATAATTTGTAATAAATAGTATAGTATACATGGTTTGTACGTACAATGCCGCAACTTTGAATAACCTATATATTCGAGCTCTATTCCAGTACCTTGTCGGAGTATTTGTACCTTGTCAGATTATTTGTTGGCTTCAATAAAACATAAAACTAACGAAATGAAAGCTGCTGCGTACCTGACGTGTTATGTTTGCATGTAAGAATTTATCTTTATCCGAGACAGGGCATCACGTTTTTGTATTTCCCGAAAATAAGCGCGATCACGTGCTGCAACAAAGCCATGTCTCGGAGAGCGCGCCTGTTCTACGGGGGACTTGGTTCCTTCAGAGAACATCTGAGAACGCTGCAAGTGCAATACGCGGGCGCGTTGTCACATTGTCTTTTGGTATATATTTTGCAGGTTCTCTTTTTAGGCTAAAAGAACAAGCGCACAAGGCGCATGTATCATAAAGCAAACACCTTGCATGGGTGTTTCTGAATGCGATATACAACTTTCAATTCACAACTCGTTCCTTAAACGAATAATTGCAAAGTTAGCTAATTACACAAAGAAAGAAGGAATAACACAGTTGAGTTGAGGGGGACGAAGACAGGCACTTCTCGTTGCTCTAGGCCCATTACCAGTGTGATTAACATGTGTAAATCTTGTTGCTCATTGAAAGGATGGTGCACGTCTGTGTTCGTCCACCCTTCAGCGTTTTTTTTTTTGTACTGCCACAACATGTTTTTCGTGTCTACCTTAGCTAATTAGTCTTCAATGAATAAATAACATGGGGAGCAAAAAAAGTGTGCGTTTTCGTAAGACGCTTTTAGACGATATACAGCTGGTGCCAATCTTGCAGAGCGCACCTTCTTGTCTTTCTTTTTTCTTTTTTAAGGTATGGTGCAAGTTATTTTGGACACTCGTATACCCCGGAAAACTCTCTGCGAAATATTGGTGATATCACCCATACTTATCTGGATAATTAGATAAGTTGTAACTCCGCAGGCAATTCGATTTTGGCAGTCGTTGATAAGACAATCGAAGGAAAAAATGCACGATGCAAGAAACGCGCGAAGCTTCCCTTTCAGAAACACGCTGCGTTTCATCAAAGGCAGCTGAAAAGGTTCTTGAAAAAAAAAAAAGTTAGAGGGGAATTCTAGCGTATTTTTGTGTGGTGACTTTGAGTATAACAAACATTTCTCTGGAGCGTATCAATAGACGCGAGAAAAACCGAAACACCAACAGCTGTCCGTGACGTAAATATACCCAGAGGTTTCAACCAACGTTAGTTTCAAGTGCATCGCTTTTGACTGCTCGGGTGAGGCTTGCGGAAGTCCCGGGTGTGTTGAGATCTCGGTATAATACCCAGACTCGTGCTCGTTACTTGAAAAATGTAAATGATTACAAGTACAAATTACCCAGCCTCAAATGTAATGAATTGCCGTTACAAATTACTTTCGCTGAAAAGTAACGGATTACTTTACTCGTTACGTTACTAATTACTTTCGCGTTACTTTTTCCGTACACTTATCCAGAAAACAATAGAAACAATTTTGATACTCTTTGAAAATGTTCTGCAACACTACTTGTCCTTTCTCATACACCCGTATAACGGTAGTCCTTGTAAAAATAAAGTTTTCTATTTAAGAGGAGGAGGGTAAATGCACTCCTCTCACCTGTAAGATGACAAGGCATCGAAAGCTGCAACCACACCCGCCATCCCGCTAGCTTACGGCCCCCGCAAATGATCCCTGCAATTGTGGAGACAAAGCTAGCGGTGCGCAGGTTCAATTGCAGCGTCAACCGTTTCGGTGCTAAAAAAGCGATCTACGAAAGCTCTTTTTGACTCGGGTGTTTCGCCTGTTATTCACAAGAAAAATACAATCTTGGTTCTAAAGTTACAATGTATAGCCATTGCAGAATGCAGGTGTCCCAGCTTACCTTGATGTGTTTCCGTAGATTAGAGTTTGTTGTTCTTGCTGATGGCACTGTGTGTTGTTTAGGGAAGCAAAGTATGCACTGAAACTTTAGGTTTCCGTTCTCGTTAAAGGACGCATGCAAAGGAAAGTTTTTTAAACAGCTTAGATGGAAAAAGGATAACATAAAACAATTTTACAACGAAGAAAAAACATTTTAAAGCTATATTTACGGCGCTATACGAATTTGTAGTTGCGCCCAAGGGCGCTGCGGAAAAGTGGCCCTTGTTTATCACGTGGTGCTTGCGCTCTTTCAGAAGCTTCCTATGGCCTCTAAAAGTAACTTATTCATCTTTGTTTGAAGTATAGCAAAAAAACTAAGATTAATAAGTAACTTCTAGAGTCCAAACGAAACTCCTGAAAAAGCGCAAGCAGACGTGATAGACCTGTGCGCCGGTCAGACGTCGGCGGTGGCGCCCCGAAGCAGACGAACTTGCGCGGCGGCGGCGACGGCGGCGTGGAGAAACGCGTTGAAGCGGCATCGCACAACGCTCAGCGTGCGACGGCGGCGTGACTTTGCGGCGGCGGCGACGGAGCGCGGCGGCGCGCGGGCCTACCACGTGACCAGCGGCGGCTCCCGCGGGCGCCAACCACAAATTCGTTTTGCGCCGTAAATATAGCTCAAAATATTTTTGTCTTCGTTGTAAATTCGTTTTATAATACTCTTTTCCCATCTAGCCTGTTTAAAAAAAGAAAGTTTTTTTCCTTTGCATGTGTCCTTTAATCACCTGAATTTTGAACATCTCATTAAGAGATGGCCACGGAGACGGCGGACGCTGCATGACCGAAAACTCGACCAGTCGGAGAAAAAGTGGCGGTTACGGGTTATCGGTCGTTCATCTGTTCTCACTTTCATACAAATATTCTGGAGGCCGTGGGAGGGGGCATTGAGAGCGAGGTAAGCGGTGGTCATCGGTCTCACAAAACTGTAGAGGATCACACCAATTTTGAGCGTTATCTCTCTCTCTCTCCCTCAGCACTCCTTAGTTGGCCTTACCCCCCCCTCCCCCTTTATGTTGACAGTTGCCTGTAAAATGAGAAGTGGACTGGACCACCATGCCCAGGCAAGTAAACCAAAAAGAAGTATCGTACGCACCCTCGAATACGACGCTTTTGGCCTCGCGCCGGGCGCCTTTCAGCCGTGCCTCAAGAGCGTGCCTGTATACGGTAGCGCACATCAAAGACAAAGAGAATTCGAATCCCTCGCGCGAGTCTACATCGTCTGTTACGCGAGTTGTGAAACCGCGAATCGAGGGCGTGTGGACCCGCGTCTGATGTCTGTGCAGGTGGTGGGAGACTTCGAAGAATTTGGAAACGGTGAAGGGGTGTAAAAGGCAAAAACAAATATATACGAAGAGCTTTCTCCTGCCAGGAGAAGAAGAAAAACATGATGGAAAGCGACGAGAGCGTACTCGGCGTTGTCTTACTTGATCTTTCTATTTCGTATATTTGTACTGTCGGGGAAAAATGAATTACGAACGGAGGAGCGCATGCCTCGCGGTACAGGCTGCGACCCCTGGAAGTGAGCCTAGGGGCGAGGGTTTTTGGCCTGTGATATGTATACGCCCTTCGCTCGGCGCTTCCCAAGCTTCGGCATTGCACCTCTTAGTGCGCTGAAAGCTATCACCGCTATCGCTGCTCGCTCGACGCGTGTGGCGCGGGGAAGCTCGACGCTGGTAGCAGCGCTTGGCGCGCTCTAGCTGCTTCCAGCGGCGAGCTTCCTCGCGCCGTACACGTCGAGCGAGCAACGATAGCGGTGATAGCTTTCAGCGCACTAAGAGGCGCAGTGCCGAAGCTTGGGAAGCGCCGAGCGAAGGGCGTAAACACATCGGGGTAAGCCACACACCCTCGTTCCTTAGGCTCACTTCCACGTGGCGCAGCCTGTACCGCGAGGCATGCGCTCCTCTGTTCGTATTTCAATTTTCCGCGACATAAATGCTTTGCCCGTTTTGCTAGTGGTTCCAGCGACCGGTCATACAAAAAAGTGTGTTTTCTCTTGGGCTATTCTCCCTTTCCTGATGTTTTCTATTTTGTGACCTTGCTCTCTTTATGCTGCTAAATGTTCTGCTCGTAATGCTCCAGTTACTGTATTATGCTCCTGTTTTTTTTAAAAAAGTAACGAGTAATTAAAGTTACTAAAGTTACAAAATTACTTGAAAAAGAACGATTACAAGTAATTCGTTACTTGTGACGGATTACTTCCCAAGTCTTATTATCCGCCACAATTCCGGCCTCACACCGAACGCGCCGGGAACGAGGGGCTTTAGCGCTATTTTTAAATCGCTTTTGTGGCCACTTGGTGCGTCGATCTGAAATATAATTTTGACATTCGCGGTCCTGCAGGCCGAATGAAGACGATTTTATCGTTGTTGTTTTTTCATATACATAACTGGTTGCTCATCGCTTGGGAAACGGCTGGTGCTGCTCATTGTGTTCAAAGTATCTGACTTCAACAGGCCGCACGCATGACCTTTCCATTGCGGATGCACGTCACTCCGCAAACTTTGAAAGCTATACGTAGCTTGACTTTAAAGGCTGAAACATGTGTGTGATAAACCAAACGAAAAACGAACGCAACATCTTTCTATTGCGGATGCACGTCAGTCCGCAAACTTTAAAAGCTATACTTCGTTTCCCATTAAAGGCTGAAACACATGTGTGTGATAAACCAAACGAAAAACGCAATAAATCGATAAATCAAAAAAGAAGTCCACGCTATTAAAACAAAAAGTTTACGCGGGGATATTTTAAGTATAGAAATTTCGAATATGTCGAAAGAAGACATAGTTTCAGTCTTAACGCAAAAAATACGGCCGCTTCTTTTTGTTTTTTTTAAATAGCTTGGAGTAATCTTTTGGTGTTCCGATTTCAGTGATGATTTTCGAATGGCTTCACGCACACGTTTGTGTTTTAGCATTTATTTCGACCGCAGTCAACGTCGATAAGATCCCCGATGAAGCCATCCAAGCAGCGCCAAGAGTGTACCATCGTGTTGTTCGTCGTCTTCACCCGTTTGCTATAGGCAACCTGCAATGCTGTTTGGTATGGCACTGTAGATCTATCGACTGAAGCGAAAAACGTTGGGCGTGCCTGGGAGTGGCCGGTGCATTGTTCAAACGTGAGCTATTACTCTGGTGGCACCACTTAGCCTAGCGTCCGAAGCAAGAGAGAGGGACAGACAGACAAAGAACGTTATTGAGGTCCTGAGAAGCGCTGCCCTTAGAGCAGCACCGCGGGCCGCTCCCACGTGGGGACGGGGAGGCCTTGCCTCACCGCCGCATCGTGGGCTTTCTGGACAGCCCGGAGTTGTGGGAGAAGCTCGGAACTCGTGATAGCAGAGCTCCACTCCTCCTCGGTGACTTTATTGGGCCCCCGTAACGAGGGGCACCGCCAGAGCATGTGATTAAAGCTGCTAACCGAACCGCAGTCCGGGCAAGTAGACTTGAAGGTATCCGGAGCAATAATGCTGAAGAAAGCTAAACTGGGATATGATCTAGTCTGCAACATTCTGAGTGTGATTGCCTGAGACCTGGAGAGTTTACCGTCCGGGGGCGGAAAAGTCCGCCTGCCCATTTGATAGTGCTTGGTGACTTCGTTAAAGGTTAACAGGATGTCTTTAAATTCCCCGTAGCCACCCTGAAGATCGGCGTCCTTCCCGGCGCGCAGGGTTAGAGCGCGCGCCCGAGAGTTAGCAGTATCGTTGAGGTTGGTAAGGGAATCTAGCTGAGAATCGAGATGTGCCGGAACCCAAGTAATGGTGTGCGGGGAGATAATCTTATTGCCAAGAATTTTAGAGGCTTCGTCGGAAATGGAGTTAGAGGCAAAAGCCCGAACCGCCGATCTAGAGTCTGTGTAGATGTGCGATCTACTATCGCCCAGGAGGGCGAGAACTATGGCCGCCTGCTCGGCCCTCGATGGAGTTGAATTTTTGAAACATGCGGAATTGAGGATCGAACCTTTGTGATCGATGGCAACGGCAGCGAACCTGGCCGAGAGGCCATACTGTGCGGCATCCACGAAGCAAGTCGAGTGAGGTTCGTCCCTAACATGTCCGAGAAGCGCGACGGCCCTGGACCTGCGCCGGCCGACATTGTGCTGTGGATGAACGTTACGAGGCAAACGAGAGGTCGGAATACTGGCCCTTCGGGCGTCAGAGAGCTGATGTCGCCGCTCCGCAACGAGCGTGGGGTTGAGGCCGAGTACGGCCAAAATCTTCCTTCCGGCCGGCGAAGACGACAGCCGAGCTACCTGGGCAGTTTCTTGTGCCTCGATGATCTCTTCCAGGGTGCTGTGAACCCCTAGCTGCATGAGTCGCTCGGTGCTGGCCTGCATGGGAATGCCCAGCACACTCTTTATGCTCTTTCGAATTAGGGTGTTCAACTTCTTCTCGTGACCGAGCCAGCAGTGCATGGCCGCCCCGTACGTGATGTGGCTCATAAGGAAGGCGTGAAAGAGCCTCAGGAGGTTGTCTTCTCTGAGACCTCCCCGCCTGTTGGAGACTCTGTTGATTAATCTGATCATGTTCTCCGTCTTCGTGGTGATTTTGTTAATCGTTGGACTGTTATAGCCATTCGATTCTATCAGCATGCCAAGCGCTCTAAGGACGTCCACCCTGGGAATGGGATTACCGGTACTCGTGCGGATCGTTATGTCTACTTCGGACAGTGGCATTCAGCCCTTTGGTTTGGGCCCCCTCCTGACAGGCCTGTATAGGAGCAGCTCCGACTTGCTCGAGGAACACTTAAGGCCCGTGTTGGTGAGAAAGTGTTCTGTTTGTTCAAGGGCTTCCTGAAGGGCAGTTTCAACCTCGCCCTCGCTACCGCCGACACACCAGATGGTGATGTCGTCGACGTGGAGAGTGTGGTTAATGCCTTCAACAGTGGAGAGTTTTTTAGATAGTTTGCACATGGCTATGTTGAATAAGAGCGGGGAGATTACCGCACCCTGCGGCGTAGCTTTCGGACCCAGCTCCACGGGGTCGGACTTGAGATCGTCAATCTTGAGCGTGGCTTTCCTGGATCGTAGAAACGAACTGACAAACTTGTGAAACGTGTCGCCCAGTCCGAGTTCCGAAGTGGAGTCCAGGATGTGCGCATGGGTGATGTTGTCGAAGGCTTTTTCTAAATCAAGTCCTAGGATAGCCCTGACACCCTCGTGTTCTTGTTAAAAATTTGGTGTTTGAGTAGCTTCATTGCGTCCTGCGTAGACAGGGACGGGCGGAAACCAATCATGTTGTACGGAGAGAGATTGTTCCCCTCGATGTGCCTTGAGATACGGTTGTGTATAACGTGCTCTGCCACCTTGCCCACACAGAACGTAAGGGAAATGGGTCTGAGGTTAGCCAGCCCCGGAGACCGACCCGGCTTGGGGATCAGGACGACCGTCGCCGTCTTCCAGGACTCTGGGACGGATCCCTGCTCCCAAATGCGGTTGATTTCATCAGTGAGAAATTCAATGGAGCCGTCTTCCAAGTTTCGAAGCGCCCTGTTGGAGATGCCATCGGGGCCCGGGGCCAATCTTCCGTTGAGGTTCTGCAGAACTTCCCTGACCTCGTTGACGATGAAAGGCTCGTTGAGCTCCGGGCAGGGGGGTCCCTTATAGGACGGGTAATCCGCCGGGCTCGAGGTACCGATAGGTACGTATTTGTTTTTCAGCACGTCCAAGATGGCGTCTTCCGTCTTGGACTGCCTGGCCTCGTGGAGGACTCTGCTAATGACCTGACTCTGATTGGAGTTGGAGTTGGACTCGCTCAGCAGGTGCTTGAGTAGATTCCACTTACCGCCGACTCGCATTTGACCATCGACCGAGTTGCACACCTCGTCCCGTTGCTGTCTGGTGAGGGATTGACAGTGGTCTTCGATGGCTCGGTTGAGCTCCGAAATCTTCTTGCGGAGCCTGCGGTTGAGTAGCTGCCCCTTCCACTGTCGAGAAGCGCCTTTTTTGCCTCCAGAAGGTGTGCGAGGCGGCTGGCCATACTATCGATCTCTAGGTCCGTCTGGACCGTTTTAGTCGCCGATTTAACGTCTCCTTTGAGCGGCGTCGCCCAGCGCTCCAGGTCGATAGATGAGTCCTGGATCAGTGCCCGCTCCTCTCTGCTCTTGCAAAATTGATCCCAGTCCGTGATGGTAAATTCCTTAAGCGGTTTGCTCTTCACGTTTATGCAAGTGTCGAGTATGTTGTGATCACTGCCTAAATCTTCGTTCAGGTTGTGCCAAGACACAGCCCCGACGTTCTTGACAAAGGTCAAACCCAGCGTGGTGTCCCTCGAGCATGAGTTGCCGATCCAGGTCGGGAACGCCGGGTCCGTGACGAGCCTGAGGTCGTGATTAGCCGCCGCCTGCCACAGGTCGTCTCCCTTGCGCGTTGCTCGCGAGTAACCCCACGCTCGGTGCGGGGCGTTGAAGTCGCCGGCAACGACGAGCGGGGAACCACCGGCTTTACCAGCTGCCCTGCTAAAGAGCGGTGCGAACCTCTGTTTTAGACCCTTAGGTGAGCTGTAGATGTGGAGTATAAAGATGCTACATTTAAGCCGACCACTCGGAATGATTTCAACAAAGGAGTGCTCAACCTTGCTGGAGTCTAAAAAAAGATCATGCGTAATGAAAGTGCATCTTTTGGAGACGAGCGTACAGATGCCCCTCTTTCGTTCACCGTAAACGACGTGCAATTTGTAACCCGGTAACGTGGCCGCGTCGGAAAGTGTTTCCTGAAGTAGAATGACGCGTGGCTTTTCCGGATGGGATCTAATGAACTGCTGGAGGACAGACCTCTTGCGCTGAAAACCCCAGCAATTCCACTGCCAGATTCCTATTGCTTTCAGATGAGCCTCAATGACTGGATATGCCAGTTAGCCCACCCTGTACAATGTTACAACGTGTAGCCGCTTGGAGGTGTTGGGCACCATAAGATGCCGGGTTTCCCGTCGGAGAAGGTTCATTGTTCGCAAGAGGACAAAACTTCATCGTCCCTCTCCTCGCCTCCAAAGTGCCCACTCTGGCCTCCAGCGCGTTGAACTTGCCGTCAAGGACATCAGCTTTAGCGTTAAGCATCGCAACCGCTTCGCTGAGTGATTTGAGCACAACCCTCATTTCAGTCTGAAATTCCTCTAGTCCCTCATCGCGAACAGGCTTCGTTAAGGCCCTCTTTTTGGCCGTACGCGCCTCGGAAGGCGCCTCGACGGTAACCTCCATGGGTGTTTCCTCCCTGGCGGGTTTCGGGGCCTGCGGAGGCTGCGAGGCCTTGGACTTGCGAGCCGTCCTTAATTCTGCCATCTCTGACCTGAGTTGTTCAATAGCGCCCTTCAGCGCCGCGTTCTCCTTTTCCAACTGTACGATTCTGGTGTTGTGTTGCTCAGGCGGCGTACCCCCGTTACTTGTGTCGGGGATCCTTTGACGCGATCAGCCCACCCGGTCTCCTTGGCAGCAGACTTCCGGATACGAACCGCTGAGCCCCCGGAGCGTGAGCGGCTTCCGGAGCGAGAGCGGCCCCCGGAGGCAGCCCGCGGCAGTCGGACCCTGGATCGCCCTCTCGAGGGCACCCTGGTCATGCCCGGCCCCCGGGATCCACTCCCGGCCCGGGGTGGAGCGGCCGGTCTAGACAGCGCGCCCATGGGCGGAAAATCCTGGTTGTATTCACGTCGCTCTTTTCTTCTCTGTCTTACGATGTAAGGCACTTGATATCTCTGCTTACAGGACTTGGCGGCCGTGGGATGAGGCCCCCGCAGAGGGCGCACTTCGGTGAACAAACATGTTGGTCGCTTGGGGAATTTACTCCGCAGCCCCTGCAGACAACGTTTTCGGGAGTCGGGCATACGCCGGCTCGGTGACCGAGCCTGCCACATGCGTAGCAGACCTCCGTTTGTCTTCGGTCGAGCCTGCATCTGAGCATACTGAGGCCGCACATGACGTAGTTTGGCACTTTGAGACCGTCCAAGAGAATGACGACCGTGGTGGAATTCTTGATTCTTCTAGCTTCGAGAGCCTTGGGGTTCCTCGGCTGTACGATGAGACTTCTAAGTTGCTCGTGATCTAATTCCAGGTCAATGTTTCTTATGATCCCCTTGCACGTGTTGTCGGGCGCAGCGAGGTAGGAGCTGACCTCATAGATTGCTGAGCCGATGGAGATGGCTTCAGCCCCCGCATAGGTCTTGGCGTTGTGTTCTGAGGGTGTGCTGACCACCAAAATGTTCTGCATGGCGTTGGGGCAGATGATGTCTTCAGTGGCATTCGTGAAAGAGAGACCCGCCGCCGTCACGAGAGCCTGGGCGATCTTGACTTGACTAACATTTTTGACGTTTAGGCCTCCCCGAGGTCGGACGATGACTCTAAAGTGCTCCTTCAGCAGGCGAGGCATTCTCGAGGCAGCTACAAGGCGTTTCTTCACGCTGGCGGGAGTGCGGAAGCCGCCATTGCTACTGCCACTTGGCGTGTTGGCGGGCTGCTCGCTCTCGGAGGGCAGGCACTTCTGGGAAGATTTACGCTTGGTAAACGCCGACTGCCAACCGGCGCACTGAAATTCTTCTGGGGAAATGTCTTGCCCCTCCACTGTAACTTGCATGGCCATCTTAATCAAAGCAAACGAGGTCGCACGGGAGCGAGCCCGCCGAGCCTCCACCGGGGAGGTAGGCCGATGGTGTGAGGCTTAATGCGTCCGCTGTATGGCCGAGCAAAACGTCTCTTGGAACACTGGCAAAAAATCCACCCACCGTGGAAAATTTGGTATCGGCGTGGTCTGGACGACTTAAGGCGTCGAAGGAGACAGAAATCACGAAGAATAGATCAAAATTTTCGACTGAAAACAGTTCTAGGTAGATCAAAGAAGCAGGGCGTCGCTGCTACTGGCTTCATCATCTTTTTTTTTTCTAAGAAAGAGAGAAAAAACTTTTATTGACGGAATATGAGAATTCCTTAGAGTGCGGTCCTCGTTGTGGCCGTTGTGGTGGCGACCTCCTTAGCCCTTTCCACCGAGGCGCTTTGCACCTCAGGGTCGGAGCTTCGGAGCGAGGTCTTTTACTAATCATGGGATAGACCTGACGGGAGAGAAGTAGTGCGTGGGGATTTCACTGAAGCTGGATGGACGGTCCCCGGCGGATCTGGCCCCGTGATAGGGATGGAGGCTAGGCCCTGCCCGGATAGTGTATCCTCGGGCTTGCTCATGGGCTCCCTCGTTTCCTTCGAGACCAGCGTGTGCGGCTGTCCAGACCAGTCTGACGGGGTTCTGGGGCCGGTTTCTGTGAAGAATTTTGAGCGCTGCCTTGGAAATGCGGCCAGCTGCGAAATTTTAGAGGGCGGTTTTAGAATCCGTGATGATCACTGAGGGGGTTGGGATCACAGTGAAGGCGAGGGCTATGGCTACCTCCTCCGCCGTCTCCGGGTCAGTAGTCAGGACGGTGACGGCGTCGATGGGGGAGTGTAAGTTGTCAGTCACCGCCGCCGTGAAAGCCCCATGGTGCCTGTATTCTGCCGCGTCCACATATATAGGACACCCGCGGTTATCCCCGTAGGTTCTTTGCAGGGAAATAGCGCGTTGTTTCCTGCGAGCAAGGTTGTGGGCTGGGTGGACGTTTCGAGGTAGCGGATTTGCTATAATATTGTTGTGGATGTTGGGCCTGATGAGGGATTTATCTTGGAGGAGCTTGTGACATCCAATGTTTAGGCTGGCGAGTATGTGCCTACCAGTGGGGGTGCGGGAGAGTCTAGTCAGTTGGGCAGCACGATGTGCTTCTATTAATTCGTCCAGGTGATTATGCAAACCGAGTCCTTCCAGTTTGGCAGTTGGAGTGCTAGGCGGTAGGCGTAGTGCTATTTTGTAGGCCTTGCGGATCAAGGTATTAACCTTATTGGTGAAGGTAGGCGAGAGGCGTAGGTATGTTGTCGAGTATGTTAGCCGGCTTAGGACGAATGCCTGTAGGATGCGTATGCGATCCTGTTCGTTGAGGCCTTTATGTTTATTTGTCACCCTTTTCAGTAGGCCTATTGTTTGATTAATCTGACTTTCTATTCGCTCAAGGAATTTGTCCTATTCAGCCTATTCGCCTGGATCTGCAGTCCCAAGATTTTGAGCTCCGAGACCACTGGGATTGGCTTGCCCTTGATGTGTAGTTCGTTGTCAGCGTTGTTTTGTTTCCTAGTGTTGGGGGCCGAAGTAGTATTAGTTCGGATTTCGCCGGAGAACAAGCGAGACCTGCTCTCTCTGCTTCCTCCGCTACTATCTTAACCCCTTGTTGTAGCGTTTCTTCTATATGGGCGTCACTTTCTCTGCCGATCCAGAGGGTGATGCGTCCGCATATAGACTGTGTCTGAGTTGGGGAATTCGGCCTAGCCTTTTGGGGATGTTGATGACTGCCAGATTAAAGAAAATGGGCGAAAGCATAGCCCCTTGCGGGGTTCCCCTGCTGCCCAGTTGGGTAGTGTCTGACGTGAGGTCACCAACGTTGATTACGGCAGTTATCCCGGAGAGGAATGCTTTGATGTAGTTGTACATCCTCTCTCGGGGTTTACTGACCCCAGACCTCCCAGGATGGATTCATGGGTGACATTGTCGAATGCCTTTGTGAGGTCTAGGGCCAGGATAGCTGCCGTGTCGAGGTTACCTGTGGATTTGATTATTTGTTCAGAGAGCTGTAATAATATGTCCTGCGTGGATAGCCCAGCCCTGAAGCCAACCATGGTGTGTGGGAATAGGTCTGCGTCATTCATGTGGTTGGTCAGCCTATCTAGGATTATGTGTTCCATTAGTTTACCTAAGCAGGATGTTAGAGAAATAGGTCTTAGGTGTTCTAGGGTGAGGGGTTTCCCTGGCTTGGGGATTAGAATAACTTTTGCGTGTTTCCACGACTCGGGAATCCTCCCCTCTCTCCAGCATGTGTTGATGTAATCGGTGATGTCTGTAATGGATGAGTCATCAAGGTTGCGGAGGGTGCGGTTGGTTATTCCGTCCGGTCCTGGCGCCGAGTTGGGTTTGAGTTTGGATATTGCCAACCTCACCTCCGCCTCCGCGATTTCTCGGTCCATGTTAGTGTTTTGCTGCCCAGGGTAGGGAGGGAGCGCACTTTGGGGCCCGGTCGGTAGGTATTTTTCGGTAGCTTGATCAAGCAAATCTTGATCCGAGCCTGGGAAATTGTGTACAAGTTTAGTCATGCGATTCTTTTGTTCCGATTTGCCTTGATCCGGATCAAGGAGGTGTCGTAAGAGGATCCAGGTCTTTTTCAGCCCAAGGTTACCGCGCATTTGATCGCAGATCTGTCCCCATTGGTCACGCACCAGTGAACTCGCGTGCAGGTGATTTGTGTCTCCAACTGGGACAGTTTGGTTTTCAGTTTACGGTTGTGTTTGTTCTTCCTCCATCTTTTTAGAATGCTACTGTAGGCTTCCCATAGATGTTGTAGATGGGAGTCTACCGTTTCCGATGGAATACTCGGGTCTACTCTTTGGTGGCTCCTCTGACATCCTCAGCAGCTGATTAGTCCACTGATTGATATCGTCGATCTGTTCGTGTCTGCTTTTGTTTTCTGTGGCGTTGGACTCTCTGACTGCTCTGAAGCTTTCCCATTCAACCAGGGTGCTTTGCCTGAGGGTGCGAGTAAGCCTCAGGTTGGGGGATAGTGTTGTGCTTATGATGAGATGATCACTGCCTAGGCTGTGTTCAGTGACCGTGCTCGTGAGCCGGTTGATGCGTGATGAGAGGGTGAGATCTGGTGTTGTGTCTCTTTGAACACTGTTGCCTATGCGTGTGGGTGCTGTTGGGTTGGTCTCTAATGTGAGGTGATGTGATTGTATCTGTAGCCAGAGTCTCTGCCTTGGGACTGCAGCTCTGGTAGCCCCACGCGGTGTGCGCGGCATTAAAGTCTCCAACTATTAGGAGAGCGTGCGGGCCCGCCTCTTTTCTTGCGAGCGAGAATAGCTGGTTGAATCGGTGTGTCCTGCCCTGATTATTTGGTGAGCTGTATACGTTTAAGACACATACCTTAGTCCCACCTCGCTTCGGGGGATAGACTGTTACTAAATCATGAGGGATGACTATACTGTCGAATTGGTGCCGCGACGCGGGGATGTTTCTGTGCACCAGGACGGCGGTCTTGCCATTTTCTTTCCCTTGGTAGGCTTTATACCCCGGTAACTTGACCTGAGTTTCTACTTCCTGGAGTGCGATTATATCCGGGGGAGATTCGGCGTTTTGTACTAAAAGCTGCAGATTCGCTCGTTTCCGTTTGTAACCTTTGCAGTTCCACTGCCAAACTGTGACTCCTTTGTGATTAGTATGTGCCATGGTGCGGTTGTTCTAGAGAGTGCGGGGTATCAAGTGCGGGGTCCGCCGTGTAGGTGGTTGGATGCGTTGGGGTCGGGTGCGTGAGTTCATGCTGGGGAGCTCCAGGGGAGGCGTTCCTTGATCTAGAGCCGCGTATCGCATCCCTGTACGCCTTTGCCACTCTGCTTTCAAATTCTTTTAGGAGGCCACTAAGCGAGCTTTGCATCGCGGTTTGTATCGCGTTGGCAATTTCGTTTTCAATGTTTGCCTCCAGCTTAACGCATCCTTCCCTGATCAAGAAGATGTCCTGCTCCATCTTGGAGTATTTGCTGTCGGGCTCCCCGTTAGATCGAGAGGCGTCAGGAATAGTATCTTTATCCTCTGGTTGTGTTGTCGCGGCCCGCTTTTTTCGAGGCTGGGGGCGCGACGGGGGCTTGCGTGTGCATGCTAGCCTTAAGGTTCTGATTTTCTTGTCTCATTGCCTGTATCTCGTGTCTAGAGGCCTTAAGTTCTCTAAGGAGGTTTTGGTTCTCTCTCTGAAGCGCCGCCATCTCAGCTCGGAACTTAGCGAGCTCTGCCGCTACCTCTTGTGGGATTTGGGATGGGGGTGGTGCGTGGGGCGAGTGGGTATGGGAAGGTTGAGAGTGGTCGACCTCTACCCCGAAGCTTACCGTTTTAGAGGTGTCCCGCGCCTTGGGACGGTTCCTGGAGCTCGCCCTCCTAGTGTTTCTTGCCGGTCCGTGTGATGACCTCCCTCTGTCGGTGGACGGTGTTCTGCTCCGGTTGATAGAGGGGGACCTCGTTGTTCGCCTTGCTCCAGCCGGTGACTTACTCGCCGATCTGCCTCTGTCTGGGAGGGCAGGCCAGTGCTTGGCGTCGTCGGTGTTGGGAGGTGGTTTTTCAGTCCCTGGAGGACCCCTCGCCCAGGCGGAGGTCGACGGTGGAGTTGCATGCGACGGTTGCCTGCGGCGGGGTTGGAATCTCTTCGGACATTCCGGCGTTCCCATGAGGTGTGGTCCGCCGCATACCACGCAGCGAGGCGTGCATGGATGGTTATCGTTTGGGTTTTCTAGGCCGCAGTTGGCGCACCTGATGATCTGGTGATGGCAGACATCCTGTCGATGTCCCTTTTGCCAGCACTTTGTACATGCTTCGGTCTTGTGTCGATACGGGGTACACCGGTAAGTGGCTGGCCGGTAGCGAACCCAGAAGGGGACTTTTGGTCCGTTGAATAAGATTTGTACAGCGTTGGTTTCCCGAGACGCTTTGCTGCGAGCATAGGCAGATCAGGGTTGGACTTGATCAGCACCTGGTTGATTTCGGCTTGGGAGTCCTCCTCAGGGATGTTGAATATAATTCCCGCAGTGGTGTTAGTCGGGGCCGAAACGTGCGCGGCGAATTCGTATTGCTTGCCTTTGACCAATATTGCGTTGACTGAGCATAGTTTCCTTGCGCGCTCTTCATCCGGGGTGCTGACAAGTAGGTAGTTGGCCTTTGTAAATACGAGGATTCTGTCCCTTGGGTCAGATGTAAGCTGTGCCGCCTGAGTGACGCAGTCGGCTAATGTAGTGGGTGAGACGGTGCTGAGGTTTAACCCACCTCTGGGGCGAAGCACTACTTTGACGTGGTCCTCCGGGAGGCATTCAGCTGGTGGGGCCCGGTGCCTGGGCCGTCCTCGCGCCGGGGCCAGTCCGGTGCTGCTCTTTGTCGCTGAACTTGCGGTTGGCGAGGTCGCTGGCGATGGTGGTGGAGTCGAGCCGGGCTGGCTGGCCGCGTCTAGGACCCGCTGGCGCCTTCGGATGACCGTCCAGGACTCGTCGTATTGCTCTGGGGGAAGGTTTCCCCGGCTACAACAACCTCCATGGCCGATGTCGTTCCTAGGCCCAACCGCTAAGTCGTGCGGCTAGGCCTCCTCCCTCGAGAGAGCCGATCTCTCGGCGGACGTGCCACAGCGGGCCGATGGAGCGAGGCGATGTTTACGCTAGGATCACGTTCAGTTCTCCAGGGTTTACGGAGCCCGGAGAAGACGACCGTTCGCGTTCGAGGTTCGCAGCAGTCTCTCCGAAGCAAGAACTTTTGGGTACGCCAGGAAGCCATGACCGCATGACATGCCAGTGCGACGGAAGCTACGGCCCTGGCGGGCCAATCGGAACGTGACTACGTATCACAGGAGTGCGCGTTTGCTGCGAAGAAGTATCGGGCTTTTCGCTGCGTCCTGCTCCAATGTGTGCACTTTGCGCTCGTATACGTAGCGCCTATCGAAGCCGTTGCTACGCAACGTGGAGCTTGTTGTTCACCCTTTGCCAAGTTCCAACGAGACAGGGTATAACCGTGGGCTCTCACTCTGTTCGCGCCTCCTGGCTAAACAAATCGCGCGATGCACTCTAAATGCGGCGTAATCCAGCGGGGTTTTCACTTAGAGATACTTAGAGATATTTTCTACAGCACTGCACGAATTAAGTATTAATCTCTTTATCGTAAAAGTTTCAGTTAAATACAAAGAGCGGTTCTCATGTAGTACTTTTCTGAAAACGTCAAAAATCTACATGTCTTCTTTAGGGCGTTTGGGAGGTACTATGCCCTCTTAAGACAGGCAAACCGTGTCGACACCCCGGCATCTAATTATTGATCCGCAGCCAATGAGAATGAGGCGTCGACCGCTGAAAAGCCGCGCCTCGTGTTTCTTAAGGTTTAAGTGATTATAGTGTTCCCAGCCGTCGTTGAAAAACGGTACGTGTAGTTTTAAGCCTCGCGGCAGCATGGAGACACACCAAATGTAGTATTGCACCGTAAACATTTTTTTAAATTTCTTTTTTTAGTATGCAAGGCAACCGATCAAGGTTATACGGACCGTAATATTCCGATCGTGCTCACGAGTCAATTTTTTTTTATAAATTTTTGAGCGGCATTTTTTGGCATTTTTTTTTTCAGTGCAGTGGCTGGTGCGGCTGCATCAAGCGCCATAATGTGCCTGTTCAAAATTTCACCACACGAAAAGAAAAATCGTAAGTTGTTCTGTTTATTTAAGCCGTGAGATACAGCACAAAATGTCAGTTAAAATTTTACACAATCTGAAACTTTACTAGAAGTGCCCTCTTTAAAGGGCACGGTTGCAGAAAGAAATAACAATGCATAAATACGTCTGTGCTCGCTCTTAGAGACCTGTTCGCATAGAGCACAAGGACAGAGACGATTTAAACACGCGCCTGGTTGAACCGCCATTGCCGACCTTCTCTTGTCTTAGCGAGATGCCGATCCACTGAAGCGGGCTTTGAAGAGCCTCCACAAAGGCCGATGCTGAAAAGAAGGACATAGTAGAATCTAAAATGGTAATAACCTGCCCTGCTCAAATCATTGTGAAGTCAAGTAAACGTAATATTAGGAAACAAAAATTGAAGGTCAGTAATGGCGGCGTTCATGCACAGCTGCTGCAAAGCATCTACATTGCAGATACGTGAAAAACAAGTTCGCTGACTGGAATAAAAAAAACAAAAAAAACTTATAAATGCGAAATTGTTAAGATCGGCCCCCAGCCACTTCAACCGCGGCTCCGGTCATATAGGAGCTTTCGGGCGAGCAGAGAAAAGCGACGACATCGGCGACCTCTCGGGTTGGGCGGGACGTCCGAGAGGAATTAGGGCCACAATCATCTCCCTTTGCTCCTCGGTTATCCAACCCGTTATAGGGGTGTTAGCGGTGAATCCTGGCAGCACAGCGTTGCACCGGATTCCCTTGTCGGCAAGATCCAGGGCCACAGACCTGGTGAGGCCAACGATGCCGGCCTTGGCGGCCACGTAGCTACTGAATCCTTTTGGAGCCGTCTTGGCGACAATACTGGCGATGTTGACCACGACCCCATCGGTCACCCCTCCGGCCAGCATGTCACGAACTGCAGCTTGAGTCATCAGGAAGGTGCCCTGGTAGATAGGCAGACTACTTAAAAACAGGGTGGAATATAGAAGCTCAATGCGACAATGATCGTGGTTTAGAGCATGATTAAAATCATGATTTAAGTCGTACCGTTTTGTCTGTGATGATTTAAATCAAACAAATTTTCACACACCAATACTCAAAATATTTTATATTGACCGTTAGTGTATTTGTGTGTGCTTTCCACGGGCCTTTATTTTGAATTTAAAGCAAAGAATTATCAACTAAGAAATATTTATATTAGGCAGCAACCAATAAACTTATCTACTGATAGGCGACAAAAAGTCCCTCTTTTCCAGCTGAAGATTTTTAAGTAATGTAAGTTTGACTTAAATCAAAGTAATCTGGTTTAAATCAAATAATTATTATTTCCATGTTGTTGTTGTCAAAATATCGTGCTTTTTCTAGACTGCTTAGAAAAGGGTACACGGTACGCAACTAATTCTGATTCTCGAGGGTAAGTTCAATTAGTTTATCGAAGTAACCTGGAAGGCCTTCACCAAGGCAAAACCAGGATCTCATATTTCATCACTCCTTAAACAATTAATTAATTCCTTTTTCTCACTCTGCCTGATTATGAAACACACAAAACCCTCCCCTCCTGCTGATTGCTTATTATTTTATTTTATTCGTCAGACGAGCCATGTCACTTTTTTTCTCTTTATAAGTCAGAGGTGCAGTCGACATAAAAAAAATTCGCAAGATGTAAATGTCATGCGTCGAAATAGCACCGCGATAAAGGGCTCGAGTAAGATAGACCCTTGACATAACACCACATCGTCGAATCGGAATTGCTGTAAAGATTACAATAAGAACAGTACGTCAATCACGGAGAAACGACGAAGCGAGCCACAGCGCTCGCTCACACTCACGTTGATTACATATCCTTTTGTATCATCCGTATTATCTGCTCGGCTAGCCTACACGAAAAGGTTTTGTTGATTTTTTTGTAATTCCGAATTTAAATTTGAATGGCTATTTAGAAAGCATGTGTCAGCCAAATGAAGTAAGTGACGAAGATAAAATACATGCTCTATACTACACATACTTTTGGATGATGACTGACCTCATTTTTATAATGTAATTTTGGGCAATCAAGAAGAAGATAAAAACTGACTAAATATGCCTATCAAAACACAAAAGGGATATTGCGATGCTTTCTCGATATTTTTGTATTTATTTTCGTTTGCCAAGTTGTGCATTGTTCTAGAAGGTAATCTACCAACCGGTAGATTGTCCGCGTGGAGGCTGTGCTTGATGTTTTCCGAACCGCTTAGCCTTTCCGGTAATTTTGCCATTGCCAGATTAAACAGCGTGGGGGATAGTACCGATCTACCTGTGGAGTTCCTTTGTTTGAAACCTTCAGCGTTTCCGATATTATCTCTCCAATTCCTATGGTAGCCGTTCTCTCTCTCTGAGGAAATCCCTGACGTAGTTGTACACTCTTTGGCCACATCTGGTGCTTTCGAGGTTGTTTAATATTAGTTCATGCCCGACATTATCGAAGGCGGCTTTTGTGTCCAAGGCGACTACTGTCTGCGGTCTGGGTCTTGCCGCTGTCTCCAGGATATCTTCCTTGATTTGTAGGAAGACATTCTGTGTCGAGAGGCGTGGTCATTGTATCTGCGAAAACCCCTTTGTCTTCCAGGTACGGCTGTAATCTGTTTAATACTTTATGTTCCATTATTTGCCTATACCAGATCTGAGAGAGATTGGGCTGAGATATTTCTATATCTGGCCTCTTTTCAGGTATTGGAATCAGCGTGATTTCTGGTGCTTCCATTCCTTCGGTGCCTCCCCACTCCTCCCTACTTGCATGGTTCATGTATTCCGTGAGTTTGTTATATGAGTAGATATCCACATTTTTGAGGAATTTATTTTGAATTTTGTCCTTTCCAGGGGCTGTGTTACCTGTGAGCTCTTGTGCTGCCCTGATTATCTCTTTCCCCTTTATCTCTTCGTTGAGCTCCTTTTTCGTAGGACCTCGGTATTCCGTGTAGATGATTTTCGTGGGCTCTCCGATGAATCTTTCTTTTAGCTTTCTGATCAGCTCCTCGTTCGTTCCCGGATAATCGTGCACTATTTTTTTTAATCGTATGCTTGGTCTGCTGCTTGTTGTCGGCCGGGTCAAACAGATGCCTGAGCAAGCCTACGTTCTGGCGGTCCCTTGTGTTCCTTGCAGAGCGTTACACTTCTGATGACTATTGAACCTTGCTAAAAAGTGTGCATGCTCCAAGGCTTTGGCTGTGATTTGCTCAATCTTTGCCTTTAGCTTGCGATTTAGTTTCTGTCTCTTCCATCTTTTGACTAAGCTATGCCTGGCCTCCCATAGGTTGGGTAATCGCGAGTCCACCTGAGGGATTTCCTCCGTAATGTCTGTTTCCCTGGTATATTTTTAGCTCGTGTTCGCTTAACCGTTTGGTCCGCTGGGCCAATTCGCTGTCGCTTTCCGGTCCCTCAAGTAGAGCTCTCTTCCCTGAATTTATTCCAATCTGTTATACGTTGCTTTCTATGTACTTTTGACTGCAAGCAACGCTAACCCCGATTTCAGCTATCGTGTGGTCGCTGCACAAAGACTGTTTTGTATTTACCCATCTGCCTGCTGCCGTCATATTTAACGCGTGGCCTGGGGTGGTCTCTGCTTCTACTCTGTTTCCTATCCTGGTACGGCTGCTGGGGTCAGTGAGCATAGTGAATTGCACCTTATTTGCAGCTTCGTACAATTCTGTGCCCTTGATTACAGATTGCCTGTATCCCCATGCGGGGTGTGGGGCATTGAAGTCACGTATTATAAGCAACGGGCTATCCGAAAGCTTTATCATATTTCGGAATAGTTTATAGAATACGTCTTTTCTACTGCTGGGGGGGGGAGTGCTGTGTAGGTTCAAGATAAAGTGGGTCTTCCTTTTTTTCTGGAGATGATCTCTATGATGTTGTATTCTGTACATGTGTCGTTTGTGGTAGTGGGGACCCGCGAACTTTTGCTGCCCAGCTCACCTGCATTTGCTGCGGTCCCTGGTCCGACGCCCCTCTGTTGGCTGATCTCTGCGCGCTCCTGAATCGTTGATCTCGTTTAGCCTCCCATGATTCCTTCCAGGTCGTCCATGCTCCTCTTGTGGATCTGGACTTGGATTTGGTCTGTTGCCCGCTTGTCAATGTCTCGTATGGTCGCCTCGTGGTGCTTCGACTTCTTCTCGGTTCGTGCTTGAAGCTTCCTCTAAGCCTTGCTGCGAAGCGTTGATTGCACCTTCTGTCGATTATCTGGCGATCTCCTGCGCACACTCCACATTCGGGGGCGCATATGTGTCCTTCTATAGGGTCTCTTGTCAGGCATGTCTGGCATACTCTGGCTCTCGGCGTGGGGCATACGTCTGTCCTGTGTCCTTTCTTCGTGCATATCGTGCATACCTGTGGTTTTGGTCTGTAGAGGTAGCATCTGACCCTTTCTGCCTTGTAGATGACAGGTCTGGGTATCTTGGTACTCTTCACCGTGATTAGCGCGGCTTCAGAGTTTTTGAGCATCCTTGCTACTACGATCCTCGTACCGTTTTCCATTTCTAGCTCTTGTAGTAATTCTTCTGGGATTAATCCTCTTTCCACGTCGTGCACTACCCCCTGATCGTGTTCTCGCGTGCGGCGAGGTATACGTTCGTGGGGTGTGCGTAGCGATTCATCGTTAGCTGCTGAATCTTTATGGCCTTCTTCGCTGATGTCTCTTCCAAGGTGAATATGGGAATGATGTTCTTCTCGTAGTTGGCTTAAAGTTTGATGCTCTTGCATAGATTGTGTACGGGTGTTTTCGTCTCACTTGCTAAGCAGCTAATGACTGGGAGTGCCTTCCACCTTCTTAGGTCCAGCCCCTCCCGCGGTCTGACCACGATCTTGTAGCCGCCTTGTAATAGGGTAGTCATTGCTCTGCCTTCTGGCGCGGTTGTTCCGTGTGCCGTCACGTCCACGTCTTGCGCGGCTTCTTGCGTCAAGTCTTTCGCCATGGTTCTTGTGGTTTCCCGCCCGCCTCATACAGCGCTCCCCACCTGCCGCGGTGCCACCATATCCTGCACAGCTGCGCCGGTTGCCATGGCGACCGGCGCGCCGACCGATCGCACATATTGCAGCCCCTTTGTTGCATTAGACTTAGCAATCGGTCTCGGCTTGGTCGGCAGAATAACTTCTCTCGCCTGAGAAAAATTCACTCACTTTCTTTATGTTGGTATCCTCCTTGTCTGCTTGAAAAGCTGAATCGAATGCTGTAATTTGCTTAAGCGTGCGTCCCTTGATACCGAGTCTGGAGGTTGAGAAAGACGGAGCGCATGTGAAACACGTCCGTCCGCTCCGCCCTCTGTTACCAGTCCTCCTGCCACTTTAGAAGTCTTCCCGCTGAATCTAGCATTGTTTTTTTAGTTCTGGAGAAATTGCAGCCTGTTAGTTGGTGGGATTTGTAAGCAAGCTTCTGATCATGCTAAATGTTTTTGTTTGTTTTTTTGCCTGATTTGAATTATTTGTAAGTTTGCTTTTATTAGTCGTAAAAAATCATAATTTCTGTAGTAAGAATCATGGTGTCTTTCTTTTTTTTTACTTACACTGAACAAAACATTTTCAGTGAGAATAACGTTTACGACACAACTAACTATTCCGTTGGGAAACATTGATACATGCATTCAACGCAACCTCTTTTTTAAACTGAATTGTGGGTTAATGTCTGCAATCATTTTTCGAGTGCGCAAAATGACATAGGCCCAGTAAATTATGCACATATATTTAGAAAACAAAATGAGGGGTATGGTATTTTAACAATTGAGACTCTAGTAGTTACTGAAACTTCCAAGTGACGTCAGACGAGTCAAATACCTGTACTGGAGAACGTAACTTTTGGCAAAGCCTGTGAATTTGTTGGACAGCCACCAAATATTGCAGAAAATCTCGGAGCTACTATAATGTATGTCGGCAGGTATGGCGAACCACACACCTAGACTGGCTTTGCTAGAATCAGCGTCTTAGCTTATTCTGTGCTAAAGAAAGAATGTCAAGCCTGGAAAGCTCGAAACCTTCAGACTCGACTTTAAGTGCCACTCCGCTCGAGAGCTAGCTTGATTCGGCTGTGCTTCCTTCGCTCAGTCTTAGCTGAGACTTTGATTCTAGCAAGCCGGGCCTGGTAACACCTAGTAAGAGTAAAGCCGAGGTCACTCTGGTTATAAATCATACAAAATAGTCTCTAAACAAATTCGAACGCAAGTCACCACGAGAAAGTTCTTCGAAAGCCGTATGACAAAGAGTTCAAGGAAGAACTTGGCAGGAGGCATTCGAACTACGGATATCGCGGGCACTGATGTCTGCCAAACTGTCATTTGTATGATATGCCAGCAGTGTGAACATGGCTTTTGTCGAGATTTTCTGTTCATGAAGCATTTGGGGTCAAACAGGAGAGCTCTCTCCTAAGGATTATTTTATTTAGTGTGCTATATTTAGACTTTATTAGCAGTAAATAGGGACAAAAATCATTTCTGCCCTGTATATTGAGTTTAGCGGTTTGTAACGCTTTGTGGGGATTTTTGAAGTGGGGTTTTATTAATTCGAAAGCATTAACTATCCCACTGAGGGAACCGGCGCTATCGGCGTTTGAACCCGCGCCAAACGTCACCTAAACTCAACTGTCCCAATAGAGCAAAGCCTGTGGTCTGTAGCAGCGATATGATGAATAGGCACCCATTGGCTGGCGCGCGTAATAGTTTCAAGGAATGAGGCTCCCTTTGGGTGCGTCAGCTGCGGCTCCAGGGAGTCAAGGAATCAGGGCTCCTTCCACTAGACGGCAAAAGCAACTTCCGGTGCACGTTACTTACTCCAAGTCTTTGGAGTCAGGCTCTCGTGCACCGAGTCTGGAGACGGTGCATGACGAGTGAAAGGAGTGCACCATGACGTAATTGTGGATCGCTGACGATGTTCCGGTGCTAAAAGAGAGGACAAAAATGGCGGGATAAGCTGCGTCGGCTTCGTCGCGGGTCTGCGTAATGAAAAGTTCTCAAGATAAGAAGAAGGCGTTCGATTTTTTTAGCTAAGGCTGTTTCGGAAAATGCATTGGACCGTATTTTGTTTCGTTTGAATACGCTAATAAACAACGTAAAAGGTCATTTGACTGCCGTTGGACGGAAAATTGGTGAATATCGACGATAGTCCTGTGCGTGCTGAACGGAGCAAGGCAGGTTATGAACGCGACTTTGGTAGCCGATTGGACACTCAGGCAGAGCACGATCCGGATTAATATTTTGTTTGCGTAGCTAAATCGGGCTGTACTTTGGCTGATGCTCGCTTCGGCCGACAAAACTTTGATCGCCGAGCGCGGCCGAACTACTCGCATATATACGAAAAAAATAAAGTTCGCAACGAAGGGCCGAATAAACGTATGGCCGTAGAAAAGTATCGCAATCGGCGCGGTAGATTTGCCGAGCTCCATATTTTGCGTGTGCTGACGATGTACAGCCACTACCTTTTTCTTGAACGACCTTGTCATCACTTCTTCAATACCGGCGACAAATAAAAGCAATCGCGCTCGGTGTTGTCTGCATCCGTTTCATTCGGAGACCGCCTGGCACAGGGTAGGAAGCAGAAACTGCGTAAAAACAACTAAAAACAGCGGTTTATTTTGTGTCGTTTAGTAGGTGTTTCGAGGATTACGACTCGAGTTACTCCGTTCGGATTTGAGGGAGCCGCCACTGAACGCGCCCATTGGCTCTCGCGCGGCACAATTCCAAGGAGCGCCACCCAAGAAGTCCTCTCCATGGCGGCGCAGGGACCCGGCCGCCGGTAAGGGGGAGCGGCTGGCCGGCGAGCCAGCACAGCCGCAGGGGCAGGCTCCGGAGTGGCTGCACGGCCGAGCCTCACCGCGGCGCGGCCACTTCACGAGAGCGCGCTCGGCCGTCGGCCGCAACCTCGGCCTTACCGAAACGTGGTCGTCCGCGCCAGTACGCCGCAGACGAACTAAGGGAGCGGAAGAACGACATTCATGCTTTCGCATTCACAACTCATAGAAAGTATTTTGGTGTCCTCGGCAGCCTCGTCTGTGGGTTCCGAATGCTGTAGAAGGTTACGTAAAACGATGTGCGACGGCGAAAACAATCTACGATAAATTTTTAATAACTCAGATGTGTGACCGCTAATATTGTATGCAGAAAGTTATAGCATTGATTACCTTCAGGTTAACGCCGACTGCTCGATCGAACGTATATTCGCTTGTTTCGGTAATCGAAGTGAAGACTGCTCCAGTACCAGCGCAGTTCACCAGAATGCTAGCAGCCGTGCCGTAGACTTCTTGGATGGCGGCAAATATCAACCGCACCGACGACGAGTCCACAACATCCACGGGCAACGCGACGTGTTTCTGATGATCGTGCACCACTGAAAATAATGCATAGTTTGGTTTGTATAACGATGTTAGAGACTGGAAGAGACTAACTGTAAACTGCTCCGAAACAAACCATATTTTCAAATATCCCAATATTCCTAAGTGGTCTCAGCCTTTTCGCTAATCTGGAGAAGCTGGTGAGGGAATAAGAAAGACTGCTTTTTAATCTGGAATCTAACAAAGTTATTTTTTCTTTCAAGTAGTTAAGTACGTCTAAATAAGACCATTCGACTTTTTATACCTTACTAAAATTGAATTTGCAAGAAAAATACCAAATCTATGAAGATAAAGTTTGCCTCAATTATTTTGGGATTGAAATCTTCCCAAAAGGCTTCTTTATAGACGCAGTTCTTCAAACAAGAATGATATTTCCAAATTTGAGATTTTAGCACTTGCAGCTGCAATAGAGACTGCTTAAGCTAAATGTATGTTGACAAAAAGAAATATAGTGGGGAATATTAAAACAAAAAGGGCATTAAGAATGCCTTTTGATAAATCGCAGCTTTATATAATTATTTTCTCCGCCTCGTTGAAGCATACAGTGAGGAACATTGTTTACACATCACTATTCTTCGACGATGGAGGTAGAACAACAAACCTGGAAGACCCTTCGCCACGGCCTGGGCAGCAGCCATATTGATGTCAGCGACGATCACCTGAGCTCCTTTCTCGGCTAACGTATGGCAAATCGCTTCACCAATAACGCCTCCGCCTCCGGTCACCACGGCCACGTGATCGCACAGGGAACTCCCCTGGGATCTAGACATTTCTTCGGGGTTTTCGAGCTGCGCTTTCGTGAGTTGATGACAAAGGTGTGTCAAATCTTCGAATGAGTTCGTATTTTTTATAGGAGAAGTATCAGGCAGAAACAATTGAAAATGAAACACAATGGAAGTGCAATTGAAGATAGAAACACACGGTAGTGACTTAGTCGATAAAGAAATACGTGCGTCATTCAGTTGAAAACGGGTTTACGAAGGACGGCCTCTATTGCTGGAAAGGCGGTGATTGTTTTAAAAAGGGTACTGACTGACATTTTCGATTTATGAACGATGAGAAGGACACGTGGAACCATTTTACGCAGTTCATATGAGCTCCTTTTCTCGCACGGTCTAAGTATAAGAAAATATTTGAGTACATACAGCGTGCTGTTGATCTTTTATGTTGAAACTAAACAATATGCTTCTGTATGATTATCCACCAAGGCAATTTATTTTACCGTGTCAGCTTCCACAGCTTTGACACTCGTTGATAAAATAACTATAGATATGCGCTTTTCGATCGCACATTGATTGTCCTCTAGTTTAATTAAATAATGTTTCTAAATACATGCTGCACAGCCTCCTTTCTGTTCTAATTAGGCGCTTTACAATACTTTTTTCGCTCTGAAAATTATTGTGCGTCTACGTTTGTGCGTCTACGTTTGTGCGTCTACGTTTGTGCGTCAGTTTATTATTTGAAAGTCCAAATGAACACAGTCGTGCCAGCTGCTGAATAAATAAATAGCAAAAGATAGGTATAACCTCTGTTATATCAAAGATATATCAGAGGTAAAGATATCAAAATATCAGACAGTGAATGTCACGGAGTAAGTACACTGTAAAAAAAATATTTCGTAGAAAAAACGAGGAAATGCTTGACAGCTCTATTAATAGGAGTTTTCCGTTAAAATGACGTACCACTGCTTTCTGAAAATACTACGTGGAAAACGGCACAAATTTAACGCTTTACGTTTTTTGTTTTTTTAATGACGAGCACATTCGTAAAAATGACGCGTCACTTTAATAACGAGCTTCGTGGAAATAACAGTTGGCGTGAAGAAAACGAAAGCCTGTTTTCAAAGGAAACGAGCCATTCCGTCATAATCCAAAAAATAGCCGTTCATATTCTTTTCCGAAGGGCACGGTAACCAAGAAATATTCGCCTTGGATGAAACTTTGGAACTGTTGAATCTAAGAAAGTGTTCTGCTTCACAAACACCATATATGCAAAATGCATTAGGATACCTTTCAACATACTCGGTGCTCTAACACATTTTACATTTCCAGAGCTGAAAAATATCTATGCTTCGTTTCAGCTTCCGTACGAGCGCAGCCAAAGGCTGAGGGACGGTTCGCAACTTCGAGAAGAGCATTCCTACGCACCACAAAGTAGTCCGCAAAAGTTTTTTTTTTTTTTCAAGGAACTGTTTTGTGCGTAAACATTGCACAATATTCCAAATGTGTACGACTGAGAATGATTTGCAACTAAATGAAATAAATATCTGAAGTTTATGTTTTTATTAATATTGCCGCCCGCAGGGCCGAGAAAGCAACGCTCGGTCACCGACTTCTAGAAAATTCGCGTTCACGCTCGTACCAGACGTAACTTCCCACCTGCTTTGTTGTTCTCGAAAGTGCCAGTTCATCCTCGCACCGAGCGCGCGACGGTCGAGCCTTGTTTGCCGAACTTTCGAGGTAGTGACGCACTGTAGATAAGCAGCTACCCGCGACCTTGTCGAGTCAGTCTCGCTCGCGCTCTGTTTTGCCGCCGGAACGCCGCCTACTTTTCTGCTGCCTCGGCGTTCTTTCCTTATTTTGTTTGGCACAAGTTCGCCTACTAAACATTTATTTTTGAGTTCACTGCTCGTCTACGTGTCACCTCCGTTCGTGACAATATATGTAAATGCATGTGGTTTGGTGAAAACACGTACATGCGCTGGCAACACGGCTGCAGCGCTCGGTTTTCCTGTGTGATTTCGATGCCGCAATGACCGAATCCCGTGCTTCGCTGCTTTCATCACCGATTCGCTTCAAACCGTCCTTCCGCAAAGGCACGTTTGGGCGTCAGGCGCGAGAGGTCGTGATGAATGTCTACTTTCAAATTCGGCAGGAGATCCCGGTCGCGTCGTACCGCTAATGCGGTGTAAACAAGAAAAGCGTCCGGGCCACTACAATTCACTGATACACGGCGAAATCAGGGCACCCCTTTACCTGCCTTTCACATTGAACGCCGAGAAGCTGGTGGAAAGGACTGCGCCTCGAGCCCTGGTATATCCAGACAATACAAGGAAACATCAACGGCCGGGTTATTGGCCACCTTGCAATGTGTACTTACATCTTGAAACTTTGCCGAACAGGTGTAAAGCTCGAACACAGACACCAGCGGCCAGCCTACGTACTGACATCCCCTGTGACTAAATTTCAGAACATGAAAGGGCACTTTATAGACCTGTAGCAGACGTTGATACGTTGATTATAGACCTGTAGCAGGCGTTGATACCGTTGATACACCCGTAGCAGACGAAATACTCGGCGAGCGCGGGCGGCGCGGACGACCAGCGGCGCAGCGGAGTGATACAAAAGTGCAGGCGAGATCGCGTGACCTATTGCCGGCGTGTGATTGGGTCCGGCCACACGTAGCTTTGGCTGCGCTCGGACGGAAGCTGAAACGAAGTGTAGTTTTCACAACTTCCAAAGCTTCCTTGACAAAAAAAACATTTATGGTTGCGTGCCCTGCCAGAAGAATATGTCGCGGCATTTCTTTTGAGTACAATTTCTGAAAATACGGTAAACATAACATATTGTTTGTTTTGTCAGACAGTTTAAAAGTAACTGGTGTTTTGATGCTCAACATTTTTAACTTACTAAAGCTTCTGTGCAACAATAGTCTGTAATGTAACCTTAGTATCCTTGATATATCAATCAAAAAAAATTGGCCTGAAGCACGGGATATAAAGCACTGAACAGAGCTGCTGCACACATCAATCATAGAACAATCTTCATGCAATAACTGATCATGTAAAGTAGAGCGTAAGAATTGACTGTTGACAATTTGTTTCGTGCACTTTTAGGAAGCTTACACTTCTGGATTGAACTTTGCAGATACCAAGCACAGGGGCTTCAGAATAAGTGAGATAGCATGCAGCAAAACAGCAGCCACTTACAGATTCTCCCATGGATTGCACTGGCGGGCACAGCTGTTGGCAGCTCGTAGAGCAGACTGGTCTGGTAGTTTTCCAGAGCGCCACATGACCTTGGCTGGAAACATTAATATGTATAAGTGGAATGCCCATAAAGAACTGTTAAGATTGAAGTCTTCGCACGAGCCTGACAGATCCCATGAATACATGGAGTCTATCTAATGACCTCATTGCATTGCGTACAAGTTGTGAAGTACTAAGTACTATGATCAATTATTTATTTAGTAAAATATCTTGCTATTAAGCTCTGGCTCTGTAGCTTTTTTCTTGACCAAGCTTAGAGGCTGAGAAAAACAAGGTTGAATTATATGTATGTATATGTATGCATGCATGTGGGAATGTATGTATATGTATGCATAACCACAGGTTCTTGCCAGTGTAGTCGAAAGTGCTACAGAAGTCTGCACATACACACAGCATACGAGGGAATGTCAATAAGTCACAAAAGACTATTAAAAAAGGTATGGAATTCCAAATAAAAATCTTGTTTTATATCTCAACCTACACTCCCCGACAGTGATACGCTTATCCCATCTCTTTACCAGTGCCCCAAAAACCCTGCATTAAATTCTTTGGGCTGCTTCTGAGTCACGTGCGCACCTCACATTCTTCATCTTCATCTGTTGCAAAACGTTTGCCGCCAATGAGGGTTTTATCGTACCAAACAAGTGATAGTCGCTTGGGGTCAAGTCAGGGCTATATAAGGTTGATGTTCAAGAAGTTGCCACCGAAATTTATCAATTGTCCCCTCGGTTAATCGAGTTGCGTGAGGCCTCGCGTTGTCGTGATGGCGCAAGATTCCTGCGGTCAATAGGCCTGAAACGTTTTTTTTTTGTTTTGTTTTTTTGGGGGGGGGAATTGCTGCCTGAAGCTTGAACAGAACTTCAGAGTATGACTCAGCATTCAGTTTCACCTCGTTCCAGAAAATGAGCAGCAACACTCTGTGAAAATCCCAACACCGTAAGTATAACCTTGCCAGCTGGGGGTATTGCATAAAGCACGCTTAGTTTCGGGTTGGCAATGATGAACCCAGGATTCATCCCCAGTAACAATCTTGTTAAGCATACGTATTCTTCCTTGGCATACCGAAATAGATTTTGCATCGACAGGCCCGTTTGACTATTTTTGTGTTCCTCGGTCAGCTGTCTCGACACCCACCGTGAGCACACTTTTCGGAAGTTAAAAGACGGTCACGCATTATAGGGCAGGTTAAACCATGAAAACAGCCAATTTCAGTTGCTGCACTGTCTATTATTACTCTCCAGCCGACTCAAATCGCTTCTTCCACCTGTTGCACTGCTGCTTCAGTCACAATCTTAACAGGACGACCAGTTTGCTCCTCGTCAACAACATCCGACCGCCCTTGGGAAAGGTTTTCAACCCGGTTGTGCACCACTTTACGCGATAAAGACTTCTCGCCGCAAACAGGAAACATTTCCTTGTGAATATCTTTTTCAGGAAGCCCTTTTGCAAACAAAAAATGCACAACAGCATGCTGTTCTAGCGTACAGTCCTCGAGCACAGTCGCCATTTGTAAATTGAGATGCGCATGTGTGCGTTTGTTATCTAGTTACTGGAGAGTGAAGATTATGAATATCATTGTGTTGCCACCTATTGGCGTATTTGGAAACTAGTCACTACTTTTATCAGTTATTTCATATAAGTTTGTGACTTAGTGACTTTTCTTCCCTCGTTAATAAGGAGCATGCAGGGTTTACTAAGAAACTAGCTTACCTTGTTCAAAGATCACCACTTTGGCCGGAAACGCAAACTGCCCCTGGTTCAACGGCAGCATTTTGTTGTTGGTACTGTGCATATCAGAAGCCCGGTCTTAGTCTGATTTCACCTATAGCGACGGCAACCGCTTGGAGTACCGCTCCAAGGGTGATGTCGGAGGCGTCGGTGACAAGACATATTGGTGCTCCCGTTTTTGGATGATAAAGCAAGGTGGCACGTGCAATATGTTGTTTGATGCTGCCGAACGCTTCATTTGCGGCATCTGTCCAGTTTAACGGTGCTGTTTGTACGGTTGGTAATATATCTTGAAGAGGCTGAAGACGCCTCGCGCATCCAGGGACAAAGCGGCGATAGAAATTCACAAGCCCGAGGAAACCTCGTAGGTCACGCGCTGTTTGGGGCTGGGGGTACTCTTTAATAGCCTTTACTTTTGAAGAGAGTCGACGAATGCCGTGACGATCGATTTGGTGGCCTAGGAATGCAACGCTGGACACACCTAAGTGGGACTTTTCTCGGTTGATCATTAAGCCGTGCTCATCCAATTTCCGAAAGAGACATCGTAAGTGGTCTTGGTGTTCTTGCTCGGTGCGACTTGCGACGAGAATGTCGTCTATGTAGGCATATACGAAAGGCATTCCCCTTAGGACTTGGTCGAGAAATCGTTGAATTGTGTGCGCCATCACAGGCGAGACATTCCTCAGGCCAAAGGGCATTCGAAGAAATTGGTACAGACCGAACGGTGTTGTTATTGCTGTCTTGGGAATATCCCCTGGAGCCATGGGAATTTGGTGGTAAGCACGACCAAGGTCGATGGTGGAAAAAATTACCGCTCGGTCGAGAATTGCTGTTGCGCCGTGTATATGGGGTACTGGGTATCGGTCGGGTACGGTGGCTTCATTAAGAGCTCTAGTCCCCGCAAGGACGCCAGTCACCTGGTGTTGATTTTGGCACCATGTGGAGTGGTGATGCCCACGGGCTAGAGGAGGAACGTATGATACCCAGCTCCAGCATGTGGTCAAAGGCCTGTTTGGCAGTACAGTACTTGTCGGGACGGAGCCTCTGGGGTTGGGCGTGAACTGGAGGGCCGGTTGTTTCAGTATGGTGCTGGATGTTATGCTGCACGTGGGTGGTAAAGGCGCAGGGACGAACCAGGGATGGAAACTCTCGCAGAAGTTCGGCGTATGGAGAGTCGGAAACGGAGAGGAGAGGAGCAAGTCCTATCGACTGCAGTTTCGTCCGAACTCCATATACTGCCAGACGCGTTGTACCATCAAAACGACTGCGGTTGATTTTGAATAGGACGTTGAATTTCTGCAGAAAGTCTGCTTCGAGAATGGGGTATTGCGTGTCTGCAACGATGAATACCCAACGGAAGGTGCGACGCCACCCGAGGTTGATGGTGATGGTTCGCAGCCCATATGTAGAGATGGTGGTGCCCTTTGCGGCCTTTAGCTTCGAGGTGTGTCGGTTACCACGGTCTTGAAGGGATGGTGGTACCACCGAAACGTCAGCACCAGTGTCGACCAGAAAACGTGTTTTGAATAGGAAAAAGAGACATGGACGGCTGTGTAACTGTCCAGCATAACTCTACGTCCCTAGTAGCCGGCTGGATTGTTTCACTTCTTCTGGCAGGTACATTTGCGTGCGTCAGCGCCGAAGGTGCGATGATACCAGCAATGTTGTGTGGAAGGTCTATGAGACTGACTAAATCGACGAGTCGGTTAGGGACTTGTCCGTCGGACAGGTGAACGCGAAGATCGAAGTGTAGAGACTATCTCCATGAGCTCGTCCACGCGACGTTGAATGCTGGTGCAAAAATCAGCAGGGATTTTCTCTGGTTGTGTTATTTGGTTGACACCCGAAGAATTTGAAACGTCGATAATTCGATCGGCCAACTTCTCCAAGTACTCTACGGTAGCGCTGTCAGCTGATGCCAACATCATGCGGACATCATTTGGAAGACGTTGGAAGAACAGACGACGGAATAATATGTCATCGATTTTGGCGTTAGCGAGCAACTGTTTCATCCGGCGGAGAAGCTGTGATGGTGTTCTATCTCCTAACTCCTCTGCAGTAAGCAGCCGCTGAAGTCTTCGCTGCTCTGAGAGAGCTGCACGACGGGCGATCTCGTCCTTAAGGACGGCGTAAGGGGTCACTGGAGGAGGAGCGATGATGATATCGCGGACCTCAGCTGCATCTGTGGATGATAGTGCGCTCACCACGTGATGAAATTTTATTTTCTGGTCGGTGATTCGCCTTAATACGAACTGCGATTCCACCTGAGCAAACCATAATTGTGGATCTGCCGGCCAGAATGGTGGCAGTCGGATCGCAAGGGCTGCTACCTGCGGTGGATCGACAGGGGCAGGTACATTTGTTGCCATCTCGGTGCGTCTGGTTGCAATGTTCCTCGCCGGGTCACCACTTGTAACGAGTCCTGCGTTGCTTTATATGCTAACTCTTTATTTACATTATTTACACGTTGGTTCCGCGGACTGTCGAAGTACGACATGGCTGCTCGGCTGATCACTCGAGCAGAAGTGCCCGAGCGCCCTTGGCGTCTTCTTCTTCATCCGCTGCCGTGGCTTATATGTGGTCGCCACACACCCTAGCGGTGGCTACGATTTACCCAGTCTTAGACTGACATAGATGCTTTGGCCGGACAGACAAACAAAAGCCTGACACAATACCACTATAAAAACAGGAAATAGAGTGTCTGTGAAGAATGAAACACAACCCAGATAGGCATCAATCACTCACCTTAAAACCCTTGCCATGAGTGGTCAACAGCAAACTTCTGCCCTTGATTGGCTGGTGCTTGCCACCAAGACCTGCATGTATCAGAAAGAACCCGGTCTTAGTCGAACTCGGGTGTTTTTTCCAGAAGGAAAACAACAAAATACTAATGCAAGACCACTACACATAGTAGATGGCATCCAAGAAGAATGAAAGACAAAACTCATATAGGCGTGCAATTGCTCACCTTGAAAATACGTGCTCTTGGTGGCCGAGAACAAGCTCGTATTCCTGATTGGTAGCCACTTGCTGCCAAGAATACCTGCACATTTCCGAAAGAACCCAGTCTTAGTATAATACAGATACTTTGGCCGGACGGAGACACAAAGCTTGACACAAGACCACTATAAAGACAGGAAATAGTGTTTGTGAGAGATGAAAACATACCCAGGTGGAGAGGTTCGATCTCTGTTTCACCTTAGTCGAATAGTGTGGCTCATCTTGCTTAAACAATGCATCTTCGTTAATATATATATACATATATATATATATGATGGACAACCAGAGTTTTTCTAGACCCCAATGTGCGTGCCTACGAGGACTGGATTAACCCCAAGAGTAGTGCCTGCGCGAAAGAGGCGCTGCTGTCCCTCTGAAACTTTGCGCGCGCGGCGGGCATTGACCAAAGGATGTAATCTTAATTTTCGTTTCCTTTAATCCCCCCCCCCCCTGTCAACTGTCCTTTCCAGGCCGTCGAGCCATCCTTTTCGTAATAAAGTGTAACAACAACAACAACAACACACACACACACACACACACACATATATATATATATATATATATATATATATATATATATATATATATTGCCTTATTGAGCAGAGTTTCCTGCCAAGGATACCTGTCCACCAGAAAAAGCCAGACTTGGTCACAGTTATTTTTTTTTTGATGAGCGACAACAGAATCCTGCACAGGTAACGACACAAAAAACAAGCCCAGCAAGCCAGGCTAGTTAGCCTTGATGCAAGTACAGTGCTTTGGCCGACAAATGAGGTTCTATTCTTGGTTACTTGCCGTATTTTGTGAAAATAGTCAAGTAAATGAACAATAAAGCTATCTCTCTTGCAGTCAACAGCTGAGAAAGAGACTCATATACCTCGATAAACGACCTGGAAATAAGATCGGGATAGTGGCCTAGTGGTTCGAGCTATCAAATTTCAAACTTACAGACTGTTTAGTTCTGGTTTAAGTCCTCTTGATGTATATTTTCGCCCTTATTTATTGTATTTAGCTTGGTTTGTTTTCTATTTTTGAGGCAGAAGCACGTAATTTATACGCTAATCCATCTTTACAAGCATTTTAATTATACTCTGTGGCTTCCTAGCGCTCGCAATAGGTTCTCGGTGAGAGCAGTTTTCAGTTTAGTTTTCTTGCTGTCACTGCTGCTTGATTTCTCCTCCCTAAAATGCTGACAACTCGACACAAATGTAAAAAATATGTGTTTGAAATGTAATGAAGATCAGCGTTTCCAAGTTGTTCCCCTGCTTCATTCACCTACCATGCCACCATACCTTAGCTCAGTGCAGTGACGAATGGTCCAAGGTGCTGCGACACGACTATATATGGCCTTTCTTTGAGGCGTGACTCATGCAGCACCCATGCTTCGTGATGGAGCCAGGGAGCGAGGTGTGACCTGCTAGTGCTGTGTAAGCCACGGGTTTGCAGCCTGCAAAGGGTGGGAAGATGCCCCTCCCATTGCAGAGCTTGCAATATTTCATCTAGAAGCTCTTGCAAGCACGAGGGAGACACAGAGTGTGAATAGAAGTGCTTCTGAATGTTCATTAGTGTGTAAATTACGCGTCTATACATTAAAACATAAAAAGTATACATCCGTGCATTAAAAATGACACAGAAAGAAAAACAGAAACACAGTCTCCAGGGGGACTTGAACCCAGAGCTTCACAAACCTTGAGTTCAGTTCTCTAAGGCCCACTTCAGACGGGGCAACGTTCTCAGCAATTTCGAGGCTGCTGGTGGGTTGTTCCTCAGCTTTCCCTAGATTGACACAAAGAGGTGACCGGCGTTTGGCAGTAGCCGCAAAGCCCTATGGGTATTATTCACTTCCGGTTAGTAGCTAGCAGCCGATGCCCAACCATGGTGGTTATAGAAGCGTGGTCGGGTGTTGAACACCCGATGAATTCAAACCACCTCAATCTGCTGCTGGATGAGTTACGAATTCCTGATCGTCTGAAGTGATTTCCACGGATATGTTAAGTAGGAATCGGTAAGCAGAAGCATCGAGAACGGCCACGAAAGCGCTGAACAAATGCGGCCAGTGGCAAGCTGCACTCGCACCGCGCTTTCTGGATCGTCGCATGAAAACTCGGGCTAGGTTACCTATTTCGTTTTTTTTTCAGCAAGTGTTCTTTATTGGATTTTGTTTATTCTTGATGGTTACGTTAGATCACATCACCGACTGTACTAGGTGCGAATGTAAGCCGTGGACGCGGCTATCTGAAATGGCCGATCACAGCATTTGCGTATTTTTCTAATTTTGTTAAAACACCTGAGACTCGGTGAGCAAATCTTGAAACAATCAAACGTTTAAAAGATAGGGAAAGAAGTCAGTCAGACGACGTCTGAAACTCGGCTAATACGCGTTCTCGCGCGATCGAAACTCCACTTCCGTACAAATGTTAGTTTCGACGACATCTGACTACGCGAGAATCTTTGCTTTTAAACACTCACGTGTTTTCTGTATTTGGACTAAGTTGTCTCTCTTGTACTACTCTTACGCCCCCCCCCTCCACCCGCACGTTTTTTTAATGATGTCAAGTAAGAAAGCATGCATAAGCGAGCACCAATTTTGATATGGGCTACGCAGGGTCGTACTACCGCTCTATTATCAGTCAAGATGAAGGTGCTGCCTGGTGGCTCTTGATTATTTGGATTGGCGTAAGCCGACTTGTCGTTTTGTTTATTTATATTATAGCAAGCCACCCCTTCACGTTGCTTCAAGGCAGCAGCCTGCGGCGGCTTTTTACAGAGAAAGTTAATCCTAGCAGTCGATGTAACGATTAAACGGCCAGTCGATGAAACTGTATGTCAACGAAACGTCGTGCAATGAACTGGCATTGCCTGCGAGATCGCATCCGCGTTCTGCGGATGCATTGTACGACAAGCAGTGCTCACTCCTCGGTGCCAAAAAGACTCTTTTAGAGATCGTTATTTCTCGCGACCCCTACCTGAAGGAAGAAAGAACACATTGTACTGGCCTGTCACAAAATTGGCCGTGCATAAACGGTCATCGACGTTTGGCTCCCACAGGTCACCTCGCCCCGTCACTCGCTTAACAGCGATGGCCTATCGCTGCTTACGTGCTTTGTTTTACAGGAATCAGAACCTCTTATGCCCTTTATGACTTGCATTAGAACAACGCACCGCGGAAGTAGTGCATCATTTTCACCGGGAATACAGCGCGGCCACCGCGCTTAGAAGGGCTCTCGATGCAGCTGGACGAACCACGACCGACATCGGACGAACCGTAAGCGGAAAGTCACTTGACGCCTCGCTTCGAATGACAAAATTTCCGGCTGAAACGCCGGTCACCTTTTGCTGACATCGGGTCCGACTTGAAACAAGCGAGCAACTCGCAGCAGTTCGAAGACGTTTGAAGCGGCAGCAGGCCAATCAGGGACGCAATATTTTCACCTGATACCCCGTGTTGGTGATGATGACAAATAAACACTTGGTTCTGGTTTGAAATCGATCGTTTTTGGAAATCAATCGTTTCAGAAAGAAGCATTAATATTCTCAACAACATTTAAATGCATAAAAACATGTTCATAGAGCGTAATTGTGTCGAAATAGCGGAAGAAAAACAAATTTAATGATGATGATGACCAATGGCAGCAATTGGTTGCTGCGTGTGAATGCGGGCAGCCCATGTTGCTGTTGTTGCGACGTCAAGTTGCTGGGCGAAATTGCCGCGTCTGAAGCGGGCCTAAGACACCCTACTGTCTGGTACAGGGACTATTTAAATATGTTCATGTGTTTAAACGTTGCACTACCCTTTTTACAAAAAAAAACGCACACACACACATACACATTTTAGAGGGAAACGTTAAGGAAAGGGAATGTACCATTAGGTTGAGTGTCGTTTGTTGACAAGATTCAGAACTCAAGCAGGAATGCCATTAACTATGGTGTGACCCTGGGAGACTGTCTTGCTGCCTTTGCTGAGGTTTATCTAACGGAAGTACCTGTAGGAAAACTAGAAGGAACACATGCGCGTAACACTCATTATTCATGAGAATATTTGTCAACAACCAAAACGACCCGTGGAGAAAATAGTGCATGGAAGCTTTCAGCCAGGTTGGCCGTGTCACCTCTCGTGGTCATTTTTCATTGCAACTTTGATTTTAGTGAACAGTTATAGGGCATATCACAAAGAAAGTGCAATTTGGTTTTGTATGAAACTACGACACACAAAATGGCACTCTAATATAGTATGTATAGGTAGCTCTGAACGAACTCCACGGTGCATGGTGCCTCCTTGGTGCCTCCTTCGCACACCTGATGTTGAACATGAAATATGTGCACCCAGGAGTGAGCAAGCAGTGACTTCCAATTTGCTTGTCTCAAGCACCAGCGACATGTCGACAAGGGGTGCAACGTGTGGAAGGTCGACTAGAAGTGTGCACCCTAAATGAAAAAGCAAGATGTAACGATCATCAGAATAAGATCACATCAAAGAGGCCCCCGTTGTAGTGGGACAATCTACAATCTTGGCACAGTAATCGGGAGTCAACCGACGCCATTAACTTTGCGTTGACTGAAGTGAAACATGGCCGACGAGAAAGATAGGAAAACGCGCGCCGTTTTCGTCACACCATTCGGATTGCGCAGCCGATAGCAGGGCACTTGGGCGGCGTCACGAAAATTTGTCAACCCTTTCTTGGCGATTGATAGTACATCTTTGTGCCGGTGCCCTTCCGTACTGGTGACAACGAAAACGACTCACTCGCTAGCGTTTCTCAACTTCGTTCGGCGCCAGTCGGGCACGATAGATCAGTAGTTGGCACCAGTGTTGTACGGAACGGCGTTCCTGGAACGCGTTCCTTTTATGAAGAACGAAGGAACGCCACCGTTCCATTTTTAATTGGTGGAACTGTAACGGGAACCCGTTTCATTTTTACTGGAACGGAAAGAGGAACGGCGTTCCTTTTTTTAGTCCAGTGGGGTAATTTTAATTTGATTACCAAGCGGGAAATTATAAAAGTATAAGAACAATATCTATATAAAGAGCAAGATCTCGTTAACTTTTTTGTTACTTAGGGTTTATCTTGCGTGGCCCTCGCATGGCAACATTCGGGTGCAGGAGAGCTAGCGGACATCGATTCTTTTTTCAGTGCCCGAGACTGCGGTACAAAAAGCAAAACTTTTAGTCGAAGGAAAAGACACAGAAGAAGAGACAGTTCAAACTCAGCTACTTCTTGCTTCTACGAAAACTCATACGCCCAGAAATTTAAGGCCGACTACAGCCATCCCTACACTTCCACAAAGAGACCTACAGCTACAACAAAAGAACAGGTTACCAGACATCGAACGCATTCTTGTATGCTCTATCGGTTAGATCATCGCCAGCCAGCAGGCAACTTGGCAGTACACTGTGATAGGTGCGGTTGCAAACCCCTTCTTCATAAAACGAGTATCTTAGGTCGACACAATCAACAGATGACTTGAGAAATTTTAGAGGCATTTTATATTTCGAAGTAAAAAGATAGGTGCGTCAGTTCGCCTTCCATCGTTATATATGACAAAGAGTTGGCATTATTGAGCTAGTTTGACACGTGCGGGAAGGAGGGAAGGGGGGGGCGGTGACTGGATGTTTTTTTTATGATCCGTGAAGCTTGTCGATTTGTGTTTTCTGCCAATTAATTAGTTGAGAGTCGGCGCGCTCGGTTTGTACACTTCGTCTTCTTGTCCTACCTTGTTTTGGCGCTGTTTTACTTTTCGTTAATCAAGCTTGTATCCCGAACATCGGTCACTTAAAAGATACTAAAAAATTAAACTTTATTCCTCCCCCCCCCTTCCTTCAAACTGAACAACGAATCTAATCTTCGCGAAGAAGGACTTGTAGTTTTCAAGACTGACCTTCCAAAAGCCCTACCCTCTTCTTCATTTGCTGGGCTTGCAGACAGCAACATCGAGAAACAACTGTTGTTAAGTTCGAACAAGGGACTTTGTTAGATTGAAACGTGTTAGGATGTGAAAACGATCGTGCAATGTAGGGTAACAGCACAATTGGCTCGCTCTAAGTCGCCCACCACAAACATGAATATGGTTAAAAGCTGATATTTTGAAGGCGAATACTTATATCAAGAAGTAAAACTCTGCTTTCGCTTGTTTTCTTCTCCTTGTGCTCTTCCATCACGTCATTGAAATTCGAAGGTTGCCATTTAATGAAATAGATAAAAAAAACTTTGCTTGATTTAACTAAATATGGAAATCAGCAAAATACAAATGTAACGTATAAGTAACGATACGTTCCATTTAGTTTACTGTAACGGAAACGAGTTCCTTTTTCCCATATGAAACTTGTAACGGTAACGCGTTCCGAAAATCCGAAGGAACGAGGAACGAGCTTCCTTTCCTCTCTTTGAGGAACGTGTACAACACTGGTCGGCACTCATGGTCTACCCGGGCGGAAAAACGTACAAGCGCAGAGCCGAGCGTCGATCGCGACTTTCGTGAAGAGAAGCACCGGTAACACTTCGGCGACTCGTGAGCTTCAAACAACGCCTCTTCGAACGAGCTCGCACATCCAAAACGTCAAATGGTTGCGGCAGCCAAGCAAGCCGGAAGCAAGGTGCTGGAGGCTGAATATCCGAAAGAGACGCAGCGGCCTAGTTTCTACGTCAACCTCATTTCGCACATGAGATAACAAGATAGCGAACTCGCCGAGTGTGAACGCTGACTGACGTTACGTTGGAGTACACGCAGTCGAACTGACGCCTGCAACAGAGAACAGCTAGCTGCTTTCAAATGAGCGGCGATTTTAAAACTTTCATGTCCGCTTTCTGTCCTTAGATGTTTACTTTGATCTGTGTATACCAAACCATTCAACGCTGCACGTAATAAAGTCCTGTATACGTACCTTTCGAAGCGATTGAAAATGTGTTGGTTTCGTTTGGAGACCACGAGCAAAGAGTGCCAAGAACTGTTAACAAAACCATAGAGCTGGGGGCTGCGTCGCTGCGTTGGCTGCGTCGATCCGGTCGGGCGACGAGGCCCGCGGCGGGCTAGCGTTTCGTTGCCTCATGCTCGGCTACGGCAGCTCTCTGCGCAGCTCTCTGCACAGCTCGAATGCTGGCGCGCGTGCGGGATGACGATAGAAACTCATCTTTTCAGAAAACGAGGCTGCAACGTGCAGTGTGATGGCGGAAATGCACGTATTTTTGACGTTGTATTTTTTACAGTGTACATGATGGTAACTCTCCCAATATCAGATCTATCAATACATGCATCATAAGCAAGCAATTTTAAGCTGGGGTACGTGTAAGCAGTCAATGATCTCGACAAAAGCTTTGCGTGCGCTTCAAGGGCGTGCAAATGTGTGAGCGATGGAATTCGGAGGGAGTCACGTTCCGTCAGCCCTTTGCCTGACAAATTGATAGCATTCATAAACTGGAAGGCCGACCCTCGCTGTTTTGTGTTTCTTTTATATAAAAGTGATGCATGCGATTCTACACTCCCTGACGAGGACGGAACGGCAGGGTGAGGCTTCAGCAGTCCTGTTTCCAGCGCAGACATGTACAAGTTACTAAATATTGGGCTAAAAATTAATTTCTGCAGAGTGAAATTGCTCAAATGGAAATTAAGTAGATTACTAAGTACTTTAAAGAGTAGCGAATTGCTCTTGAAGTTACTACGACCGATCACCATATTGTACGATACTTCGCCGGACTCCATGACTTATCTCATTTTTATTTTCCTGCTCCTTTCTGTGCCACGGAGAAAAGTAACTCAACCCATAAATAAAAAAGCGGAACAGCCTGAACAGTCTCATTGTGACTCTCGTCAGCGGTCTCATTGAACATCACAGACAGTATTGAAATATTAACCACATTTAAAAGAGTTTCGACGGACATCATTGCTTGATATTTCATGTATTAAGCAACGGTAAATTAAGTTAACAGCTGGAAGAAATTGGGCTAACCACAGGTTATTGCGCAATCAATAATGTTTAATTTCGCTTTGATGTACATCTGGAATAAATTATGCTCGTTTTATTCAGTGGAATAGTATGAAAGTAAACGTTTATTAGAGCCTCAACCGGGTTGTCGAAGCGCATGCACTCTAAGAAAAAAGGCTCGAGGTATACCTAAGCACTTCCTATGAGTTGCAACTGCGAAAGCATGCACGCCGCTTGTCCGCTCCCTTATTTCGTCTGCTCCATACTTTTCGTAGCCGGTCAGCGCGCGCGCTCACCTGGGCGCGCTGACCTTGGGCGCTCCTCTGTTAGCGGTGCGCCGACGGATACGCAGCGCCATGGGGTGAGCGATCGTTAAAACTGACGCGCAGCGGCCAATGGGAGACTCGTCGACGCGCGCCAGCCAATGAGACCAAACAGGGGAAACTAGGTGCCGTTTTCAGGCTTTTCGCGTGGTTTCATAACTGGTTGCTGGCTGCACTTAAAGAAAGGATTTAAGGGGCCGTTTGAAGCCGATGACGTCGGCTCGCTCCATGGGACACTTAATGCTTTCGCATTAAAAAGGAGGAAAAGGTTAGCAATGGCGTGTTTTCCTTCCTTTCAAATGACGGGCCCCCAAGCCCAAACGAGAAGAAGGGGAGGAACGACATGTTTTTCTCCTTCTCCAGGCAGACGGGAAAAAGCTTCAGCCCTGCCGTTTCATCTTCTTTCGGTTACGTTTTTCGAGCACGTCGCACAAGTTGTTAAATAAATGTTGTTGAGTTTATTGAGCTTCAGCGGCAGCAAAGAACGCCTCTAATTCTGTCTCCCAGTCCAAACGTGCAGTACATTTCGGTCGCATTGGCGTTTTCACTACTAATTTTATGAAACGAGCAAACGCAGCCGCTAGGAACGCCGAAGTTCCGGAGCAGCGCCAGCAGCACTACGTACACTGGGCTAAGATGACCATCTCCGGATTGCGGAACTCACGCTGAGTCACGCGGATTACACGGAACTATATGTCGACGTTAACGATGCTATGAAAATCGCGGAAACTACGTTCAAGACAGGCAGGTTTTGCTGCCGGGTGCCTGGGTGCCTTCTGTGCTGAGTTCGGTTCTGTTTTCCGATGCCATGTGCCAACTGGCAATCAACGTGGTTCTGTATTTCCGCGTGCCAGTATCATAGCAGAAGCATCGCGATGGCAGTGTTGTGCGTTGTGAACAGAAGACTAATTATCGCCTATGTGACAGTGTGTTCGAGTATCAGTGGTGTGACAACAAGATACGTTGACGTGAACTGTCGGACATTCATGACGCCAGTCGGGCCGTGATCAGACGGGGGCGGGGTGTCCCAGGTTGACATTCCTATTTAAATTGAAGAGTTTAAGACTGATTAACGGATTTCGATGCAATGATCGACCTGCGGATAGCCATGTTGTAACTCTGGTCTGAACGGCATCGCCTATCATACAGTGGCCAATGTGACTGTCGCCTCCGATGTCCTTTTTTCTCCCCCCCGCGCCCCCAGAGCGATTGCGCTCTGATTGAAAAACTTAACAGTATGAAAATGTGATGGCAAGTACGTATATTTACAGTTCGGAATTTTAGCATTAGTGGAAGACGGTAGGTAAAATCGACAAAAAAAAAAGTTATCATTAATTTATTTTACTTTTTTAAATATACTGTGGTTCCCGGAGAAACTGCCCTCGAAGTGGCGCGCTGGGATGATCGCTAGAAGGTTCGAGCCTACGCTTAACACCTGCCGCAAGTTCCGGCTTTGACTGCTTTCAAGTTGATCTAAAAGCGATTTCTCTGAACGTGAAGCTTCGCTTCCACTCGAGTGAAACACCCCCTTCCCTCTACACATATTAATTCAAGACGGCAATTTGCAGCCGTACGCGAAGAGCACAAATTGAAAAACAAACATTATAATAGAATTACTGGCTACGACGTGCCGTGCGGTTGGTTAAGCGAATACATGGCTTTAAACCGGATTGGAGCGGCTTGATTTATTGACTTTCAAGTGATTACGGCATGAGCGTTTACTTTTTACTAAGAAATTCATCCGCTGAGCCGTTCAAAATACTTACAGAGGTGTGACATTGCCGTAAAACAATTAACATGCTGGGAACATTTTTTATTGCTTAGGTGGTCACCGATAAAATCCTACCATAAAATTTTAATAATTTCAAAAATACAGATATAAAAAAACTTTAGTAATTTTTTTTGCTGCCTTATCGATTGTGCAGAGATTGCTGTGTTTTTAAACTACGGCAAACGTCGACAGACATTACACTATGGAACGGAATCACACGAACGGGACAATCTCGCAGGCGATACATGGCGTATGTGATCACCTAATCATACGATGAATACATACCCTTATCGCGTAGGAAGTTGTGATTGGCCAGTCATATTGATGTAACAATCACAGGTTAAGACAACGCGCAGTGGCAGTGAGATATTGCAGGTGGTACGGGCCGATTTTCCGCCTTCCGAATCAAGAAAACGTGTTACCACGTTAAACATTTGAGTTCCGGGTTATTAAAAAAACTGCGCCCCGATGGGCTGAGTTCAGACCCCTTTAGACCCGCTGAACAAGCAGAGAGTTCACACGACTCCAATATTTCGTCCGAAATCGATATTAGTGTCAGCTTAAGACAGGCATACCGTGTCTACTCCCGGGCATCTAATTATTCATCCGCAGCCAATGAGAATGAGGCGTCGACCGCTGAAAAGCCACGCCTCGTGTTTCTTAAGGTTTACGTGATTTATAGTTAAAGTTTAGTCTTGGGCGAGTTGGTACGACATACTTCGGGATTAAAAACAGCGCAAAAGACGGGAGATTAGACGAAAAAGTAACACGGAGGCAGCGCTGACATACAACTGAGTTTATTGATCTAAAAATTGCAATATATACATGCGTTGTCACGACCAAAAAAGGAAGAAAAGGAACTAACTACGTCTTCGTCTAGTCCTTCGTCTTTTGCGCTGTTTTTAAACCCAAAGTGTGATTATAGTGCTCCCAGCCGTTGTTGATAATCGTCACGCGTTGTAGTTTTAAGCCTCACGGCAGCATGAAGGCAGACAAAATGTGGCATTGCACCGTAAGAAGTTTTTTATTGCTTCTTTTTTTATTGCAAGGCAACCGAACGAGGTTGGATCAATCGTAATACTCTGATCGTGCTCACGAATCTATTTTTATCCATTTATAGGAGGCACTTCTCGGCATTTTCTGGCTCCAGTGCATTAGCTGATGCCGCTGCATGAAAGATTGATATAAAAAAACACTGAAGCACCATAATATGCCTGTTTAAAATTCCCCTACGCGAAAACAAAAATCCTAAGTTTTTATGTATATTTCAGACATGAGATACAGTACAAAAGGTCAGTTAAAATTTTACAAAAACTGAAACATTACTTGAAGGGCCCTTTTTAAAGGGCATGGTTTGAGAAAGACGTAACAATGCATACATACATTTGTGCTCAATCTTAGAAATCTGTTCACATAGAGCTCAAGGATATAGACGCTTTAAACACGGGCCTGATTGAGCCGCCATTGCCGACCTTCTCTTGTCTTACTCGAGCCTCCACAAAGGCCAATGCTGAGGAGAAGGACATAGTAGAATCTAAAATGGCAATAACTTGCCCTGCTGTCATCATGACGAATAGAAGTAAACGTGAAAAGAGCGAACAAAAATTGAGGCTCGGTTATGGCGGCGCCCTTGCACAGCTGTTGGAAAGCGACTATACTGCAAATACGTGAAAAACGAATACACTGATTGAAAAAACAAACAAAAACACGTCTAAATGCGAAATTGTTAAGATCGGCCCCCAGCCACTTCCACCGCGGCTCCAGTCATGAACGAGCTCTCGGGCGAGCAGAGAAAAGCGACGACATCGGCGACCTCTCGGGGCTGGGCGGGGCGTCCGAGAGGAACTTGGGCCACAATCATCTCCCTTTGCTCCTCGGTTATCCAACCCGATACCGGGGTGTTAGCGGTGAATCCTGGCAGCACAGCGTTGCACCGAATTCCCTTGTCGGCAAGATCCAGGGCCACAGACCTGGTGAGGCCAACGATGCCGGCCTTGGAGGCCACGTAGCTACTGAATCCTTTTGGAGCCGTCTTGGCGACAATACTGGCTATGTTTACCACGACCCCATCGGTCACCCCTCCGGCCAGCATGTCTCGAACTGCAGCTTGAGTCATCAGAAAGGTACCCTGGTAGATAGCAAACCACTTAAAACAGGGTGGAGAATAAAAGTCAAGGTAACTATAATCGTGGTTTAAAGCATGATTTGAATCATGATTTAAATCGTACCGTTTTTTCTATGATGATTTAAATCAAACACTTTTCCCCAAAGCAATACTCAGAATATTTTCTGTTTACCGTTTGTCTATTTTGTGTGCTTTCCACGGGCCTTTAGTATGAATTTAAAGCAAAGATTGATCAACCAGGAAATACTTATATTAGGCAGGAAGCAATAAAGTCATGTAGTGATAAAAACAGTCCCTCTTTTCTAAATGAAGATTTTCAAATAATGTAAGTTTGACTTAAATTAAAGTAATCTGGTTTAAAACAAATAATTATGATTTCCATGTTGTTGTTTTCAAAATATCGTATTTCTTTAGACTGTTAGGGTAAGTTCAATTAGTTAATCTAAGTAACCTGAAAGGCTTTCAAAAAGGCCAAACCAGAATCTCAAAGTTCCATCACTGCTTAAACAATTAATTAATTGTTTTATCTCACTCTGCCTCTTAATGAACCACTCAAACCCTCCCCTCCCTCAATTGTTTAATATTTTATTTTATCTGTCAGGACAGCCAAAGCACTCTTCCTATTATACGTCAGAGGCGCACTCGACACAAAAGAATTCGCACGACCTAAATGTCGAGCGTCAAATCAGCACCGCGATAAAGGGCTTGCGTCAGATAAACCCTTGACATAACGCCACATCGTCGAATCGGAATAGCTGCGAAGATTACAATAAAAAAAGTACGTCAATACGGAAAAACGATGAAGGAGTACCAGCGTCGTCACTCCACATTTTTTCAATCAATCACTCAAGTTTATTGTCATGAGCTGCATCTTACAAATTATTGAGAACCATCTGAGACCTTTTGACTAGTTTGGGACCATTTTAATAGTAACATATCAGGAAGGCAGCACTCTTAAACTGGCACCCCAAAGGTCGTATTTTTCTTTATTGTCTAAAACGATGCAAGTTGTAATCATATGGTTGAAAAAACCCCGAGACTGCGGGTAAACGACACAACACTAAAAAGTCTCTAACACAGCTGAAATTTTTATTTTCCGAAACCTGATTATATAGGCACTTCGATACAAAAGAAAAAAAAGGGAGAGGGTGAGAACCCCAAAGAATGCCACTTTCCACCAACTTAACCTCTGACAAAACAACAATGACAACGGACTCTGCGTCATGCACTTCTCTTATCTCTGACCCCCCCCCCCCGCTTCCCGACCGCCAAACACACTGATAACCCCAAGCCCAGTAACACACATACAAAAAGAAAAAAAGAACGACCCATTGTTCCCTCTACCCGAAAACCTACAGACATAAACCTTGAAGGTCAGAACTTTTCACAGCCTAAGAAAACGGCGAAGTTCGTTGTCTAACCCAAACGACGGCTTATTAACTGCGTTCCCGTGACCTAATATTGTTAACGACTCTTTTATCAACCGCTTGTGGTCATCTTTTTCCCGCAACTCTACTGAAGTTAAATGCCACAATGGTACGCAGTTCCTACATTCGATCACATGTTTTGACACTTCGGAGTACGGGTCTTTTTTCTTTATACAACGTTTGTGCTCCGTCAACCGCTCATTTATACACCGTTTAGTTTGTCCAATATAACAAAGGCCACAATCAAAAGGTATCTTGTAAATGACACCCGACGAACATTCCACATCCCTTTCTCTGTGTTTTATCGCGCAACCTGAAACAGTCGAGGCAAAAGGGGTCAAACGGCTCAATCTATAATCTGTAGAAAAGGCAGTGCCAACATTAAACCTGCTGGCTAACGCTTTGATGTTATGAGAAATTTTATGAAAATATGGAAGGTCTACTCGCTTTGAAGGTCTATGATTTTTTTGAATTGACTTCTTTGGAGATATCATACAGACCAACTGCCTTAAAAAATGTTCCTGAGGATATCCAGCCACCGCGAAACGTTCTGTGAGACGACGAAGAGAAGAGCCAATAAAATGTGAGCATGACTTCTGTACTGTTGAATTGACAAGATTCCGAATTATCCCCAGTTTTACATGTTTAGAATGGCAGCTATTGAAAGGAAGAAGAGGTTTTGCTGCGAACTTTCCGTACTCCCAACAAAGGCCTGAACTAGTCCGAAGTTGAAGATCAGGATATTGTAAACGGTCGTCATTCGGTCTCTCTAGCGAGAACTTTAATTCGGGCGCTGCTTCGAACACTACTTTCTCCAAAGAATCCGCTAAGGAGCCGTCTGTGGAACAAACCAAAATATCGTCTACGTACCTCCTCACCAGAATTTCCTTAGGGGACCTATGCCTAAAAGACTCTAGAAGACGCAGATCTAAGTCTCTTAGATAAATATCAGAAAGAGCTGGGGCTACCACCGATCCAATACACACACCCTGTTGCTGGATGTATCTTTGACCGTTATGTTGCACCACCGTAGAACCTAGGTACACCTCTAAAATCCTAAGAACATCCTGAACGGATATCCCTGACTGCGACTGGAAACTGACCAAATGTTCTTCCAAAAAGCTGCTTACCCTAGCCAATAAAGTCTTAGGTTCTAAAGAATAGTACAGGTCTTTTATATCAAGTGAAAAGATCGTGCACCTCTTTCCGTGGAAAGGTTGCAAGTCAGCCACTAAATCATCAGAACAACGCAGCGACAACGGGGATCTTGTATCCAAGATCGTGAGAGTCTTCTGGAGAAATGAGGACACTATTTTCTGCCATGTGCCATTCTCGTTTATGACTACTCTGAGAGGAAGATCCACCTTATGGTCTTTAAGGAAAAATTTAATGCCAAACGTGTCTTTAGAGACATTATTAATTCTGGTGGTCAAAGTGGCTAGATCGGCGTCCTTACAAACCTTCACTATTTCCCTTTTGGACTTCTTCAAACAACCGTCAAAAGGTCTAAACAACCCCGCCATGGCTTCGTCTGATTTCCTTTGGAACTCCAACATTGGTAACACTGAAAACAGACCCGACTTGTCGGTTTCTAAGAGTACCACTCCTTTCCCATCTAACTCCTTCTTGACTGATGCGATCTTACTGAAGTCTCTACGATCGCTTTTGTACGAATCTTCAACCAGATCCGACATCTTTTTTAAAGAAGATGCCATCAATGCAGTTTTTTCCGCCGGGTCAGAGACGGCGCCTGACACAGTGTGAATCGCAGATATAATATCCATTCTGGACGGCTTTATATTTACACAAAATTTAGGGCCGTTAGCAAGAATGCGTTCCGTCGGTTTTGATAGTTGAACCACACAAGGGTTTACGACCTTCTTTAGCACAGACAATGCGGAAGACAGAACCTGATCAGACTTCCTCCGGGGATATATCCTAAGTCTTAACGTTCTAAATGCTACGTCGTAGTCCATCTTCTTTAGCGCAAGCCACTGTGTGAACATCGATGAAGTGCGAAAGTTCCCACCTAGAAGGGCAGTCCATAGCTGGTCGCCGAGAAGACTCACAGTTCGAAGTTCATCTCTTGTGCCGTCCCGGTAGTCGTTGAGGATCCTCTTCTTTCGATGCCACCCGACTTGCATGGATGCCAGATGACCAAATCGTGTTGGGTCAACGTACTTGTGTCGGAGGCACATTCCAATGTATGACACCTCCGCTTCCATCTGGGCCATCCGTTGTCCGAGTTTGCAGAGAGCCCACAAAGAGTGGGAAAACATCCTTGGAAAGTGGGCTGAATTCACAGAAATAACCGAATGGGGGGCGAAGTTTGCATCTTGGAGGATTAATGAACAAAATGTAAGGGCGCAAACGAGCTGGTGTTCTACAGATTATAGATTGAGCCGTTTGACCCCTTTTGCCTCGACTGTTTCAGGTTGCGCGATAAAACACAGAGAAAGGGATGTGGAATGTTCGTCGGGTGTCATTTACAAGATACCTTTTGATTGTGGCCTTTGTTATATTGGACAAACTAAACGGTGTATAAATGAGCGGTTGACGGAGCACAAACGTTGTATAAAGAAAAAGACCCGTACTCCGAAGTGTCAAAACATGTGATCGAATGTAGGAACTGCGTACCATTGTGGCATTTAACTTCAGTAGAGTTGCGGGAAAAAGATGACCACAAGCGGTTGATAAAAGAGTCGTTAACAATATTAGGTCACGGGAACGCAGTCAATAAGCCGTCGTTTGGGTTAGACAACGAACTTCGCCGTTTTCTTAGGCTGTGAAAAGTTCTGACCTTCAAGGTTTATGTCTGTAGGTTTTCGGGTAGAGGGAGCAATGGGTCGTTCTTTTCTTTTCTTTTTGTATGTGTGTTACTGGGCTTGGGGTTATCAGTGTGTTTGGCGGTCGGGAAGCGGGGGGGGGGGGGGGGTCAGAGATAAGAGAAGTGCATGACGCAGAGTCCGTTGTCATTGTTGTTTTGTCAGAGGTTAAGTTGGTGGAAAGTGGCATTCTTTAGGGTTCTCACCCTCTCCCCCTTTTTTCTTTTGTATCGAAGTGCCTATATAATCAGGTTTCGGAAAATAAAAATTTCAGCTGTGTTAGAGACTTTTTAGTGTTGTGTCGTTTACCCGCAGTCTCGGGGTTTTTCCAACCATGTGCAATGTACACCAGCTCGTTTGCGCCCTTACATTTTGTTGTAATCATAGACACGCAAAAAAAACCGCATCGCGGAAAAAAATTTCCCGCGCGCGCGCGCGCCTTTTTATTTTTGGCGTTTGATTCTCCCGCTTCTCGCCTCCTCCCTTCTTTTGATCGGTGACGTCAAAAATCAGAAAATTTAGAAGCTTTGTAGGCGACATTTCTATAACGTTTCATAACGGTAATCGTAAAACATGTTTTTTAACGCTATTGCGAACGCACTACGGCCCCTCTTTTTGAAATACCAAAAATCAGAGTTCGTGTGATGTCGCTTCCTGGATTTGTATCCTCCTTCAGGAAAACTTGGCGGCGCTCGAGCAGATCGGCGAGTCGGGGAAGAAACCGTTTTTTTCCCGCGCGGGCTACCTCCTCATCGCTTCGGGTCGCTGTGGCAACGGCCTCTTGCTTCATAGTGTGGAGCGGAGGTCCGGAAGAAAGTCGCGTCGCAGGAGACCGCAAAATTTGACTCACTGCACTGCCGCGGATCCGCGAGAACTTCAAATTCGGCATTTGGAAATTGTTTTTTTAATTCACAAATACTAAATTCCCAAGTTTCAAATTTTGAGGGTAATGTCCCGGCATCGTTTTCAATCGTTTCGGATAATAAAAAAAATATGATTTTGATGTGTCAGTGCCGCTTAAAAAATATTATTGCAAATACAATAAAAGAAAAAGAAAAAGCGAAAAAACGAAAGAAAGACAATAACCAAGAAAAAAGCACTGAAAGTGACTTGTATAACTACAGCAAGTATTTTATACATTGTATAATAACGACACGTACAGGAAGCACCAGTCTGCTCAAAGTGAATAAATATATATAAAGTCAGTAACAGAATATACGAGTGAGTTTCAGAATGGTGGGAGACATGTTCTATTAAGAAAAATATAGTATTCTTAAAGCGCTGGTAAAGTTGCATGAATGGGTGACTGAAGATGGTAAAGTGTTCCAGATTTTAGTTCCGCATGATTGTATCAGTCGCTCGCCATATACGTTACGAGACCATGGTATGTTAAAGTGACCAGATGTGTTCGCCCTCGTCAGTCAAGCACCCTTAATTAAGATGTTTGCTGGCAGTGGATTGTTTGATTTTAAAATATTATTTATTAAGCAAGCAATCTTATATTGCTTAATTTCCCTAAATGTGAAAATGTGAGGCCGATTAAGTTTGATACGTGACGGTTGCGAATAGTGGGAGTATGTCAAGATTCTGAGGTAGCATATTATTTGATAACATATTATTTTGTATCATCCCTCAGTTTCTACTCGGCTAGCCAACACGAGAAGGTTTAGCTGATCATCTTTTAAAATCAGGATTTAAAGTTGAATGGCGACTGAGAAAGCATGTGTCAGCCAAATGAAGCGAGTGACAAAGATCAACATGCTCTATACTACACATGCTTTTGGATGATGACTGACTTCATTCGTATAAGTAACTTTCGGCAATCAAGAATAAGAGAAACACTGACATATCGCGATGCTTTCCCGATATTTTATTATATATTTTGGTTTGCCAAGTTATGTATTCTTCTAGAAGGTTATCTACCAACCGGTATTGCCGATTCAGAGGTTTTCCCGCTAAATCTGAGCATTTCTTTTTTTTCATTTCTGGAGAAATCGCAGTGATTACTTGCGGGATTCGAAAGCAAACTTCAGGTCCTGCTGAAGGATTTTTCTTGTGATCTTATGTGTTTTTTTATAATTTTTTCTTTATTAGTCATAAAAAATCTTAAATTTCGTAGTAATTTCAGTGATAATAACGCTCGCAACGCCGCTAGATATTCCGTCGGGAAAGATTGATACATGCACTGAACACAACCTCTTCTTTGAACTGAATTGTGACTTATTGTCTGCAATAATTTTCCGAGTGTGCCAAGTGACATAGGCCCAGTTAATTAAGCACAAATATTCAGAAAGAAAAATGAGGGGTATGGTATTCTAAATTTTGAGACTCTAATAGTTACTGAAACTTCCAAGCGACGTCAGACGAGGCAAATACCTCTACTGGAGAAAATAACCTTTGCAAACCCTCTGAATTGGAGGAACAGCCACCAAATAATGCACAAACTTTCGGAGCTACGAAAATGTACGTCGGCAAGTATGACAAACCTCACGCCTGGGTCAACTTGCTAGAATCAGCGTCTTAGGTTAGTATGGGCTAAAGAAAGCCTGCTAATCCTGGAAAGCTCGGGAACTTGAGACTCGACTTCAAGTGCTACTCCGCTCGAGAGCTAGCTTGATTCGGCTGTGCTTCCTTTCACGCAGTCTTAGCTGGGACGCTGAATCTAGCAAGCCGGCCCTGGTAACCCCTAGTAACAGTAAAGCCGAGGTCACTCTGCTTATAAATCATACAAAAGACAGTCCCCAAACAGATTCCAACGCAAGTCACCACGAGATAGTGCTTCAAAAATCGACTGCAAACGAGTTCAAGGAAGAACCTGGCACGCGGCATTCGAACCACGGATATCGCGGGGACTGACGTCTGCCAAACTGTCATTTGTATGATGTGCGAGCAGTGTGATCCCGGCTTTAGTGGAGATTGTTCTGTTCATGAAGCATTTGGAGTCAAACGGGAGCACTTTCTCTTGAAGATTATTTTATTTAGTGCGCTACATTCAGACTAATCATAACAGTAGATAGTGGCAAAAAAAATTTTTTCCTGCACCTTAAATTTGGCGTTTGTAGCGCTTTTTTGCGGAATTTCTTCAGCGGGTTTTTATTTATTTATTTTTTAGTTGGCAAACCCACTACCAACAAAGTTTCACAAACGAAGTTCTTATTCCTCCTCAAAGTGAATGGGAGCTTACACAGCAGACCCTCTTCAATATGTCAGCGCCATCTAGCAGCTGCTGAGCTAATTATCCTGGTCCGCCATTCTTCGGGCACGTATTCTGAGCCTGTATTGGACGGGAGTGTGACGTCAGCGCTCGCCGAGCACTCGGGTCCAATCACGCGCTTCCTGACCAAGAAATCGCGACCGCCAATGCTGCTTGATGGGCTTTTGAAAAGGTTTATCGGAAGTATTTCTCAGTTCAGAATGCGTCAAAGCGCGATCTCGTACGGCTCTATACTCCGTCGCCCCTCAAGGTGAACTACAATGGAGGCCAGGAGCGCTAACGCGTCGTATTAACTGGTGCTCTTGACTTCGCGAGCGTTTGTACATCGGAGATGTGCGAGCGCTCGCGCCAGACCAAAGCCGGCTTTGGTGCCCTTTTTGTTGTATTAGCGAGATACAGAGCCACTGAAACAGGCCTTGACGAGTCTTTACAGAAGCCATAACTGGGAAGGAGGACACAATCGAATTTAAAATCGCAATAACCTGAGCTGCTAGAGTAATGAAGTGAAGTAAGCGGAATAAGAGGAAACCAAATCTTTGTAGCGACGCCCATGCACAGCTGCTTGAAAGCATCTATATTGGTGCGGAGCACCGAATGAATTCATTCATTCATATCATGGTCTTTACGTACGATCGAATAAGTCAATGCTCGAGCTACAATATTAGAAAAGTTTCACTTAATAGGCTTTTGTTATGATCGTTTCCGCCGCTTTTGCAACGAGAATGCCGCTAGCCTCGTCTTTGGGGTTCCGAATGCTGCAGAAGGTTACGTAGAACGTTGTGCGACGCCAAAAACGATCTACGAAAAATTCCTAATGACTCAGATATATGACCGATAAGACTGTAGGCACAAAGTCCTGGCATTGATTACCTTCAGGTTGACACTGAGGGTTCGATCAAACGTATATTCGCTTGTATCGGTGATCGAGGTGAATACTGCTCCAGTACCAGCGCAGTTCACCAGAATGCTAGCAGCCTTGCCGTAGACTTCTTGGATGGCGGCAAATATCAACCGCACCGACGACGAGTCCACAACATCCACGGGCATCGCGACGTGTTTCTGATGATCGTGCACCGCTGAAAATAATGAAGACTTTGGTTTGTATAACGATGCCGGAGACTAGAAGAAACTGACAGTAAACAGCTCCAAAACAAACCATCTTTTCAAATATGCTAATATTCCTAAGTGGTCTCAGCTTTTTCACTAATTTGGAGAAGCTAGTAAGGGCATAAGAAAGACTGATTTTCAGTCTGGAATCTAAGAGAGTTCTTTTTTTTCAGGTAAGTTAAGTACGTCTATATAAGACCAGTCGACTTTTTATACCTTACTAAAATTGAATTTGCAAGGGAAATACCAAATCGATAAAGATAAAGTTTGCCTCAATTATTTTGCGATTGAAATCATCCCAAAAGGCTTCTTTATAGACGCAGTTCTTCATACAAGAATGGAATTTCCAAATTTGAGATATTAGCACTTGCAGCTCCAATAGAGACTGCTTAAGCTAATTGTAAGTAGACAAAAACAAATATAGTGGGCAATATTAAAACAAAAGGGGTTTAAGAATGCCTTTTGATAAATCGCAGCTTTGTATAGTAACTTTCTCGGCTTCGTTGAAGCATACAGTGGGGAGCATTGTTTACACATCTCTATTCTTTAACGATGGAGGTAGAACAACAAACCTGGAAGACCCTTTGCTACGGCCTGGGCAGCAGTCATATTGATGTCAGCGACGATCACCTGAGCTCCTTTCTCGGCTAACGTATGGCAAATCGCTTCACCAATAACGCCTCCGCCTCCGGTCACCACGGCAACGTGACCGCACAGGGAGCTCCCCTGGGATCTAGCCATTTCTTCGGGGCTTTCTAGCTACGTTTTTGCGAGGCGCTTGATGACCGAGGTGTGGCAAATAATCGAATAAGTCCGTATTTTTATAGAAGTGTCAGACAGAAGCAATATAAAATGAAACAAAATGAACATACAATTTAATATAGAAACACCCGCTACTGACTTAGTCAATAAAGAAATACGTGCGTCATTCAGTTTAATTTGTCTTTATGGAGGACGGCCTCTGTTCCCGGAAGGGCTTCGAATGTTATAGAGAGGGTTCTGACTCACATTTTTTTATGTTTCAACGTTGAGACGGATACGTGGAGTCTTTTTACGCAGTTCGCATGAGCTTTTTAGCTCACACGGGCTAAGTATAAGAAAATATTTTAGTACATACAGCGTGCTGGTGATCTTTTATGTTGAAACTAAACCATATCACCAGTGTCTGATTATTTACGAAGGCAATTTATTTTACAGTCTCAGCTTCCGCAACTTTGACGCTCGTAAAGGAAATACATAGATATACGCTTTTCGATCGCACATTGATTACCCTCTAGTTTAAATAATGAATGTTTGTAAAACACTGCCGCACAGCCTACTTTGTGGTCTAATTAGACGTTACCTTGTTGGAAAATCTTGACGATGGAAAGAAGATGGAAAAAGCCTCATACAAGCGTGCCGTAATATGGGATATCCTATAGCAGCGAGAAGGCGGCTCCACATAGTGGATTAAGGCCGAACGACACAGGCGGACGGTACCATACAAGCGTATCGTATTATGGGACATTCTATACCAGCGTAGAAAACTTTAACAGAACCGTGCAGGCGCACGGAACCATGGAAGAGGACGGAACCATACGAGCATAACGTAATATGGGACATCCTATGCCATCGAAAAGGCGATACCAGTACGGTGGAGACATGTGGGTGAATTCACCCACATGGCTCCACCATACTGGTGTCGCATTTGCGATGGCATACAGGGAGATCTTTTTACGATTTACATTTTTGTTTAAAATGGTCATGAAGGATACACATGTGGGGTTTGGGCAGGTGAGTTATACGGCCAGAGGGACGTAATATACGGACCTAATCGTAACGATCAGTCAGGCAATTAAATACAATTTGTTAATAACTTTTTTAATTAGTGAAAATTAACATATGGTTTCAATTAAAAACTTGCTTTGCTGCAAGTCATCGGAAACCACTAAATCAACTCTTTTTAGAAGGATATACCGCAGGGTAGCATTTTACGCGTTCTGCAAAAGCGCTTCATTCTGACGAGTGTCTGGGTTTCGGTTTTTAATCGGAGCGCATCTCTGCGCCCACCGTCCTGTTCCCCAGGGCTTAGACGCGCAACACCCGTGCTTATGCTTCCCTTCATCCTACGAAGGAGGCGAGGGGTAGCTTCGCACAGCGGCCGCCGGGCAGCATGGTCGCGGGCGCAAATATGCGCTCTGATAAGAAACCGGTCTAGAAACACGTCCAAATTGAGCATTTTTCAGAACGCCGTAAAATGCTGCTCCTGTCTAACATCTTCACAAAAAGAGTTGATTTAGTGTTTTTCAATGATGCTGAGCAAGTTTCAAATTTGAATAACGGGTCTATTTTCACTAATTAAAAATTTAGGGAACATATTATACTTAAAGGAAAGCTGAAGCGGTTTTGTATTTGAGGAAACGCATCTAAATGTTCTTCATTTGACCTCCAGGATCTCAAATATCAAAATTATTTCTTAATTTGGTGACTCGACGCTGCATAGAATCATTTTCAAAGTACTGCTGAAGGCAGTCTTTCCCGGAGAGTGACGTCACAAAAGGAGCTTTTGAAATCTCCGCACGCACACGCTATTTTGAAAAAGGGCAGGAATAGACGTCACGACTGGTGCCAGTACGAGAGAATAGAACTAGAAAGCTTGCGATCGGACGCGCGGCCCTCAAGTGACGCACGCTCGGCGGCCGAAAGATCCTCTTAAGACGTCAGTACTGGTCGGCTGTTTTTGTGTTTTCTCACGTCTAGTTACATCTTTAGAGAAAACAAAATGATATTCAGATTCATGGGATAAGACTACGTTAAAACCAACCTCCATCTAGTTTTAAGAAAGAAGTGTTGCGCTTCCCTTTAATAAGCCGACTCATCATTACAATTATCCCTTCATAGTATGCCCCTGGCCATATTCCTCACGTGCACAGACCGTGTAAGTATAGCTTTTACGGCTATTTTTAAACAAAACTGTAAAGCATACAAAAAATACCCTGTAGAATGTCCCCGAATACGATATGATTGTATGGTTTCTTACCCGCTTGCATCGTTCGGGAGAGACTCGCGAACATCCAGCGTTCCATCGGAACGCTGTATGTCAACGAGTCTCTACATCAGCGAGTGGTTTCAAACGAGGATGATGATTGCACACCAATAAGCTCTTATCCGAGGTCCTCGTGGAACACTAATAGCTGTGGCGAAATGTAGTGACATGGTAAATTTGGTAACAAGTATTTATTTCTGGAAGAATTACATGCAGCAAAGCTCAACTTTGCTCAAAAGATGATAATTATAAATTTAATACTGAATAAAGGTGTCCCTTGAGCTGCCAGACCAAACTCCTACTCTTGCCGCTCAGGAGTAACTTCTGCGAGGAGGATCATGCAGAACCTAGATTTTGTGATGCGAGCGAACCTGCGATATAAAAGTTCAATAAACATGAGATGTAAAATGAAAGACGTTTACAATTCTCTGTAATGCGAAATTAGAGCGCAGCTCTTGAGGAGGAAGATGGGAGGGTAATTCTCCCCCTTCCCTCCTCCTCTTCTGCTACCTCCCATTTAGAGGTAAATTTCCCTAAATTTAGCAGGAAAATTTACACGCTAAATTTAGCTGGAAATTTTTCGCTAAATTTCGTGCTAAATTTAGCGAAAAATGTTTGCTAAATTCTCCGCTAAATATAGCGGGAGATTTTCCCAGCTAAACTTAACGGGTTAAGATTTCCCGCTAAATTTAGTGGGGAAATCGATGACACGTGAGCTCAACATTAATTCAGTTTTCCCTCTAAATGTAGCCGGGAAAATGACGTCGCATGACTTCGCGTCACGTCACCCGTAAACAAATTCAGCTTCTCAGCTAGATTTAGCGGAGAAATTAACGTCACATGACCTCAAAATTAATTCAATTTCCTGCTAAGTTTAGCTGGGCAGTTACGCCAACGGCGACGCCGCGAAACGCCGAAACGGGCGCCTAAGAGCTGCGCTCTAATGAAAACTAAATGCCTCACGTGAAATAAAGTGAACATTAGAGATAAGACACAGAAAAAAGAATGTAAGATACAGCTTTAATATCATTCCTTTTGTCCGTTATCAAATGTTTTGATTTCAAGAAATGTTTCTCTCTTTATTCCTACCCAGAAAACCCTCCCCAGTTTCAGCATGAATCCAATAAATCAATGCAGACTGGACCTTGTAAACCGTAATGCACATGAAAATGAATGTTTGCCACATGGTCATGCATGAGTCGGTGGCTCAGATCTCTAAATACATTTGTAGTGAGGAACGTTCTTGCGTAACCTTTCTAGTCTTTGCAGTTGACAGTTTAAACATCTATAAGGAACACTGTATGCCACTGATTTTTTTGTGACATCAGAAATGGCACAACACTGTCATCCTTGCGTACCTTACAAGAGTTTGCATCTTTTACCTTGGCATGTGCTATTCTGATGCCCATACAGCCCTCTTTAACAAACTTTTTTCTGTGCAGCTTTTTATTGCTCTTTTAATCCGAAACTATGACCTATATCGAGAAATTAAATCCAAAATAGAGGCTAGTTTCGGTTTCGCTCCAGAATTAAAACGCGCATCCTTGCGTAAATATTACGCTAAACACCGTTCTTGTTTTCAGAGTAAAGAGGTGACCTGCGCTCATAACAACATAGCTTCCTCGTATTACCAGAAATAATTTGTGTCGCTCAGTAAAGCCAGCACACTAGACAGGCTCAACAGCGGCACGCATCTCCGACCCTCACTATAACCGCCATTTTGGAAAATGAGTGGCGCCACCTATAGTTAGTTGGAGTCGCGAATAGTCCGTTGTAACCTAAGAACGAAGGGCGAGGGTATGACGGCCCGGGGAGGAGGAAGCAGACGGAAAGCTAAAGAGAGAAGGAGGTTTCCCCCTTTCTTCTCCAGCGTTCCGTTTGCTTCCTCCTCCCGGCCCGTCTTACCCTCGCCCTTCGTTCTTAGGTTGGAATCGGTGAGTCGAGGAGTCGGACCAAGTGGTCATTTTAGGCGCCCGACGACCTCTCAGACTTTTAAAAGGAAATCGCCAAACGGTCAAAACTACTGGGATTGATGTCTGTGTATCGTAGTTTCGGTTGTGACTCCGCCGGGGCAGCCTTTCACGCAGAACCGCCGCGACGTGGCCCCTCACATCACCCATAAAGGATCACTGCGCGTTCTCTTCGACCTCACACCGTTTCAAAGAATTTGAAGTCGCTGAAAGGGCTCTAAAAGAACTTCAAACTCGAAAGCCAAGCGTCGTCTGCTCGCAGCCCGTTGTTCGCGGGACGCCGGAGAACGCGACACTTCGAAGGGGTCAGAGAAACACGACTCGTAGGACGGCTCAATATTTGACATCACTGCAATGGCGCGGATCGCGCGGGAACTTGAAATTCGGAATTTGAAAATTGTTTTTTTACTTCACAAATACTGAATTCCCAAGTTTCGAATTTTGAGGGTAATGTCCAGCCATCGTTTTTAATCGTTTCGGATAATAAAAAAAAATGTTTTGACGTGTCAGTGCTCCTTTAAGATGATGTCAGTGGCCTACACCGAGCGCCACAAGGACTGGGACACGAAGCTGCCGGAGCTGGCATTCGCAACCCGTACGACAACCAATCGGTCAGCGGGTCTCACTCCCGCCCAATTGAATTTCGGCAAAGAGCTTTCGTTTCCGCTTTTTAGCAGCCTCCTTTCTACCGGGTCTGGGGGAAGGCTTCGCCCCCATGTGAAGTTCGCAGGGGACCCGCGAAAACCATCCCTGACAACCTTCGAAAGGCCTGAGAAAATATCGACTTAGCCCAAGTGTAGCAGTCGGAACAGTACAACCAGGAGCGACGTGACCTGCAGTTCGATGTGGGAGATATTTTACTACGGTGAACTCTCCCACTGACTGACGCCGCTCGAGGCTTCGCAGCCTCCCTCGCAAACAGGTGGGAAGGTCTGTTTCGCGTGCATGCAAAGTGCTCACCACTCACTTACAAACTAGTTCACTGTGTGTCTAGTGAAGAAACCGGACCTGTTCATGTCACCGACCTCAAACGATTGTTTCAAGCAGAAGGCGAAGATCTCTCGCCGGACCGGAACGACACAGACGGGACTCCCCTTCCGGAAGCCCCGTTGTCTCCACGGCGGCGGTATAACCTGCGACGTCGGTAAAACCAAATAGAGGAACCCCCTTTTCTTGTTTCCTCCGCTCTGTTTCTTTCGCAATTTGGGGGTAGTTTTTTACTTCCACGTACCTGCACCTTTGTCAAGAGAGGGGAAGAAGGTTGTGTGCCCACCTTTGGCAGCGGCGGCATCGCGGATGGCACACGGACTCTAGCATCTTACCGGTGCTACTTTCAGTTACACCGACTGGCGGTGTGCTGAGCCTACCTGGAAAACTACAAGCCTCTGGATCTGCCTCATTTTCATCGACATTACTGTGACGCTAAGCCTGCCTTGGAAAGCTGCAAGCCTTCGGATCTGCCGCAGTTTCGTCAGCGTTGCAAGTCATCAACGGTGACTCGCCATCGTCACAACGCATGTTGCTTCTCTTGAATTTCGAGGCTATGGCAGCGCCACAATCGGTTGTGCGATAAACGGGCCCATCGGACACACGGAGCGCAGCTTTGGCAGCGGCGGCAGCGCGGATGGCAGACGGACTCTAACTTCTTGCCGGTGCTACTTTCAGTTACACCGACTGGCGGTGTGCTGAGCCTACCTGGAAAACTACAAGCCTCTGGATCTGCCTCGTTTTCATGGACATTACTGTGACGCTAAGCCTGCCTTGGAAAGCTGCAAGCCTTCGGATCTGCCGCAGTTTCGTCAGCGTTGCAAGTCATCAACGATGACTCGCCATCGTCACAACGCATGTTGCTTCTTTTGAATTTCGATTCTATGGTAGCGCCACAATCGGTTGTGCTATAAACGGGCCCATCGGACACACGGAGCGCAGCTTTGGCAGCGGCGGCATCGCGGATGACACACGGAGGCTCTAGCATCTTACCGGTGCTACTTTCAGTTACACCGACTGGCGGTGTGCTGAGCCTACCTGGAAAACTACAAGCCTCTGGATCTGCCTCATTTTCATCGACATTACTGTGACGCTAAGCCTGCCTTGGAAAGCTGCAAGCCTTCGGATCTGCCGCAGTTTCGTCAGCGTTGCAAGTCATCAACGGTGACTCGCCATCGTCACAACGCATGTTGCTTCTTTTGAATTTCGATTCTATGGTAGCGCCACAATCGGTTGTGCTATAAACGGGCCCATCGGACAGCACGGAGCGCAGCTTTGGCAGCGGCGGCATCGCGGATGACACACGGACTCTAGCATCTTACCGGTGCTACTTTCGAGTTACTACCGACTGGCGGTGTGCTGAGCCTACCTGGAAAACTACAAGCCTCTGGATCTGCCTCATTTTTCATCGACATTACTGTGACGCTAAGCCTGCCTTGGAAAGTTGCAAGCCTTCGGATCTGCCGCAGTTTCGTCAGCGTTGCAAGTCATCAACGGTGACTCGCCATCGTCACAACGCATGTTGCTTCTTTTGAATTTCGATTCTATGGTAGCGCCACAATCGGTTGTGCTATAAACGGGCCCATCGGACACACGGAGCGCAGCTTTGGCAGCGGCGGCATCGCGGATGACACACGGACTCTAGCATCTTACCGGTGCTACTTTCAGTTACACCGACTGGCGGTGTGCTAGGCCTACCTGGAAAACTACAAGCCTCTGGATCTGCCTCATTTTCATCGACATTACTGTGACGCTAAGCCTGCCTTGGAAAGCTGCAAGCCTTCGGATCCTGCCGCAGTTTCGTCAGCGTTGCAAGTCATCAGCGGTGACTCGCCATCGTCTGCAACGCATGCTGCTTCTTTTTGAATTTCGATTCTATGGTAGCGCCACAATCGGTTGTGCTATAAACGGGCCCATCGGACACACGGAGCGCAGCTTCGGCAGCGGCGGACATCGCGGATGACACACGGACTCTAGCATCTTACCGGTGCTACTTTCAGTTACACCGACTGGCGGTCGTGCTGAGCCTACCTGGAAAACTACAAGCCTCTGGATCTGCCTCATTTTCATCGACATTACTGTGACGCTAAGCCTGCCTTGGAAAGCTGCAAGCCTTCGGATCTGCCACCGCAGTTTCGTCAGCGTTGCCAGTCATCAACGATGACTCGCCATCGTCACAACGCATGTTGCTTCTTTTGAATTTCGATTCTATGGTAGCGCCACAATCGGTTGAGCTATAAACGGGCCCATCGGACACA